>JBBJLS010081581.1:0-24914 GCA_037577275.1 Bryconaethiops microstoma
CAGGCGGTGATCAGTATACTGGTGGTGCTGAATGCTGAGTGGTTGGAACTCCTTTATCTGGGCTCCTTGTATCTTTACACACTTTGCAGCCTGTCACAGTAAAACATTTGTTCCCATTTCTTTAATTTAATCATCCACTCAATATGACAATTTGATTCAAGATTCAAGATCCTTTATTTGTCACACACAGTTATACAAGTACAACGTGCAGTGAAATGTTCCCCAAATCAATATGGAATATACAACATATAATATGTAATATATACTGTACAATATGTAATATGGAATATACAATATACACATGTATTTATACATACATATGCACATACACGTGTACATTCCACATATGTACACACATACACACACAAACTTTAAACATACGTATGTGTGTGTGTATATATACACATATATGCATATATCTATTGCCAGAGGAGTTATGTACGGTTTACTAGCTGTGGTGGCATGTCTTGGTTGAGGAGTTTTACAGCCTGAGGATAGAAGCTCCTCCTGAGTCTCTCTGTTCTGGCTGTAAGACTCCTGAAACGTTTGCCTGATTTGAGCAGGCGAAACAGACCGTTACTGGGGTGGGATGAGTCTCTAAAAATCCTGATTGCTCTGGTCCTGCATCTCCTGGTGTAGATGTCCTGGAGAGACGGCAGAGCTCATCTGCTGCAGCGTTCTGCAGCACCAACCACTCTCTGTAGTCCCTTAATGTCCTGGACACAGCTGCTCCTAAACCGGGAGGTGATGTTCTGTGTCAAAACACTTTCTTCAGCACCAGGGTAAAAAGTCTTCAGGATCACGGAAGAGACTCCACATTTTCTCAGCTGTCTCAGGTGGTAGAGACGCTGCCTTGCTTTCTTGGACAGGGCTTGAATGTGTGGAGTCCATGTTAGATCCTCTGAGATGTGAACACCCAGGTACTTGAAGCAGCCCACCCTCTCCACTGTAGTCCCCATGATGTTGAGGGGGCTATGTAACTGCTGCTGACTCCTGCTGAAGTTCAACACCAGCCCCTGTCAGCCCACATTTAGATCTCAGTTCATCATGGAGTCCACTAGACTGGCCACACTACCGGCCTGTGGAGGGCAGATGGAAAGTAGCCCATACTTCATCCTGCAGTTCCAGGATGTACAATACATGTTTACATACTGGTTCATCGCAGTTTGTGTATAAAATAATGAGAGATGTATACCAGTACCAGCTTTTAAAAAAAACAAACAAAACAAGTATCTTATTTTTTAGATTTTTTCCTACATCATTTGAACAAGAAGAAGCCTTCATGCTGCTTGAAAACTCATGATTAATGGACCAATAGAAATGCTCCACAATTACATATTTTAAAATCTCTTTACATTACTTGCATTAGAAGTAAAGCAGTTTTTGCCTTTTTGCCATAACCATTTTGGAGATACATTTTTGGACAGGCACAGTATTTAAATAAATATTCTGACAAGGGTTAATGCACACACAATGGTAACAGGCATCCAGCACCAGGGTTTTATACATGAGCTACTTATGCATCATTCAGGACACATGCAGTAATCTTGCAATATCACAAGCTTGTGTTTGAATATGTTTATACAATTAACTCCACTGTTCTGTGCCCATCTAATACAATCTGTAATGACTATGAAACATTTAAAAATGAACAATGATCACTTCAGTTAAATCTTGCCCTGTACTGCAGTGATTTACATCTTTAACCAACACAATATTTGGAAAACCAAGAACAACTGAGAAATAAATCAGAGAGGAGACAGAGAGGAAATTATTTTGGCCATTTCTGCCCTGTTCCCCTTATACTAAGCATGGAAGAGCTAGAGTTCAGCACTCTGAGAGCAACAGAGTAGCTGGATTGCTGAAGCAGCAAAGATTCATCATAGACCTGTTCATTGTTCTCTAATCTTAAAGCTCTGGCTGAAATATTGCACAGAGTGCAGTGATTTCCCCGTAGGTTCTTACTGACCTGAAACTGTAAAAATGTCAATGAAATGCAATGGACCATGACCTGAACAGTTTTCTCCCTTGGAATATGTGCAAATCGTAACTCTTTAGACAGTTTTGCAGAAAATCTGGAGTTTTGTGTTTGTTTCAATGTGTTTATTTATTTATCCATTTACCAAAAAAGTGCCTGTGAACAGTGTCAGCTAAATGGTTCTTGCACTGAAAAGAAAGCACAGGAGAAAAAACAGGTGAGTGAAGAGTTCATTCTTGTGGCTGGCCACTTTGACGATACACTGTATAGCCCTTCCTTTTTCCTGCACATCTCTCCATCAGCAGCCAAATTCTGACCATAGAATCGCTCCTAGCCAGATACTATTGGAGGTTGGATTGTCCTCAACATGTGACATGTGAGAAAGTGAGATGTGAAAACACCTGTATATTAATTATGCATTTTGTTGTACCAGTGCGACTAACATGCCACTTTCATGACCGTAACACTGCACTGCTGTGCTTTTATTGTCATTTATCCACATACACAGTATATGACTGAACGAAGCAGCGTTTCTTACAGTCCCAGGTGCATGGACAAAAAAATAATCCCACACCATATACGACATGAAGACAAGTAAAACAAAGACAGTGTAACAAGAAACAGTGCAACAAACATTTAGGAGGACAAAAAAAGGGAATAAAGCACCAGATATATACAGTATTGAGATAGTAGAGTGCAAAAATGCCAAGGATGTGAAAGAAGTATACTGCATGACATATACATATAATATACATAATGTGTAGTATAAGTACAGTGAATATGTATATGTTTGTATGTACGTTCAGTGTGCAAATTGGTTGAGTGCAAACAATGCTTATGTCCATAGCAGAATGGTTCACCCCGCAAATAATATGTGGTCTGTGGTCTTCCTACGGTGGTCTCTAGAGCATGGCCACCAAACTGTTAGTAAAAGTGTGGCAGTATAGCTGATGTTCCTGATCAAATTACCAATGAGTGAAAGGGCAGGGCAGGAACAAAATAAACTGACAGTGTAAGTAGATATCATTTGATATCACAGATTTTTGAACAGGAAATAGCTAAAGAGACACTAAAATCACTCAATAGATTTGGACCCAGTGATATGAAAGATAAATATCCTTTCAAATTTACCTGGTTAATTACTGGGTACATTTCTAACAATGTCCAATAATATGAGGGTGGTTCTGTAACAGGACTGTGTTTAAGGTTCATTTGTAAGCCACCGATGTTTATTGATTCCTGATTAATTTACACAGTTGAAAGAAATTTATAACTTATTTATAAAAGTGCCATTACATAGAATAACAACTTAAACACTGCAGATTTAAACACTTTACACTAGACCACAAATACTAGTACTATATGGCAATAATAATGTAATATCAAGTTCCAAAAGTGACAAACACATCTCAAGGCAGATAACTTCACACAAATGCAACAATTATTGAATATTTATACAGTAATTATTGGATTTTTGTGAAGTTATCTGCCTTGAGATGTCTTTGTCACGTTTGGTATTTGTTTTTGCTTTTTTGCATTGTGAATATTCGTGTTATTTTAGGTTCAAACAGTCATTTTAGAAACTGTAGATATCTCTGGCTCTGTTAAGCTTTTCACATACATAAAACATATTTATCAGAATCGGAATCAAAAAACTTTATTGATCCCAGAGGAAACTGCTTATGTTATGGCTTTTAAAACCTCTAACACAATTCAAACCATGAACGTACAGGGTGGCTTTTCTTGTACGTACAGCGTTTTAAACTGAGTCCAGAGTGGAGCCTCAAACAGCCACTGCGTGGCGCTACAGAATAAAAGAATGGGAGCTGGGCCTGACAGATTTAAAGACAATTAAAGACTCTTAACACTGGAATGACTGTTTTTTTAGTATCATCCTGCACTTAACCAGCGTTTAACCCGTGACGAAATTTTAGAATCCTACCAGAATCCCCCCACCCCACCCCACCCCACCCCAGTTGTGAGCAGTGTGAGGAGTGTGCAGAATGTGCGGAGTGTGAGCAGTTCTTGGAGTTTGAGTAGCGTGTGTGGAGAGTGTGAGTGTGAGTAGAATCAGAATCAGAAAACTTTATTGATCCCGGAGGAAATTGCTTAGTCGTATGTGGAGTTTGTGTAGTGTATGTGAAGTGTGAGTAGTGGAAGTGTGTCTAGACTGTTCTTCTGGAGAATCCGGGCGTTTTTTTCCACACAGTAACTTTAGGTTCGGTAAGTTTTCTCTGGTTGTTTAGTTGGTGGTGTTCTTCTCAGAGGCTCCGTTTCTCTGGGAAGACAGTGTTGTGGCTCCGTTTCTCCGGGAGGACAGTGTTGGGGCTCCGTTTCTCCGGGAAGACTGTGTTGGGGCTCTCCGTTACTCCGAGAGGACTATTGGGGCTCCGTTTTTCCGGGAGGACAGTGTTGGGGGCTCCGGTTCTCCGGGAGTTTTTTGGGGGGGAACTTTGACCGAAAAGGAAACGACATGAACGCAGTAATGCAGTAAATTTATTTTCACTTTTTAGGTTGGGTAAATAAATGTAGTTTAGTTTTGTTTGGGACGGTTTTCAGTCTCTCAATCCGCCTTTAGTTCTGCAGGACAGTTTCGGGCTCGGTGTGCAGGCCAGCTTGGCTCTCCTCCTCGGAGAAGGTCTTTATACATCTTTACAGATTTCTCCAGAAAAGCAGAGAACTACAGAAAGAGGAAATGTGCGCAGAGGCACAGGTTTATTGCGGGCAAAATCTAAGATCTATGAAAGCACTAAATATAAAATATATGCATTTTATTTATGTATACGGACCTGGTTTGATAGACATGTTTTTATTAAATCTCCAGAACTGAAGTTAACCGGGGAACAGATTTTGAACCTGAAAAGCAGCTGAACAAATTAAGGTAAACTTCATCACTTTCTAAATAATAGAACATACGTGTATAGTGGACGAATATTGCGAAAATGTGACTGTATGTGCAGGTTCTCTATGTGTTGGTGCTCCAGGCAGGTTCTATGTGCAGGTTCTAAAGGCTAGCCCGTTAGCGGTCCTCCGAGCTGTTTTGTGTGATGTTGAGCTTTGTGTGGTTTACTGAAGCTGTGTGGAGGTTCTTAGCCTTCCTGAGAACTCGTTAGCAAAGTTTGCGTGCCTTTCTGGTACTGTGATGATTTGAGTTTTTGTTGGTTTTTGTTTTTTCTTCAGCTAGCGCTAGCTCACAGCTAACAGAGGGACACGCGGCGCTGTTTCCATGGAGACCGGCATGACGCCCTGGTTCTAGAACCCTTTCTTTTTATTTCTGAAGATTTGAGAGAAGACGCGAGATGGTAAGGATAATAAACCGGGCCAGATACGGGGCTGATCGCTGTTGATGCCTGAATTTGACGTTTCTACTGATCTGCTCTGTTCAGCTATTTACCTGTGGTTCTGCTCTGATTGGGTTCTCGTTGGTTTTCTCTGCAGTATTCGTGAAGGTTTTATCTGCTTCATCTACATTTGTCATGCAGAAACGTCTGTGTTTGACCTTGATAGTCAAATTACTTCAGTGACATATTGACGAATTTCATTGCATTTAGATGATATTTTTGCCTTCTGCTAACCACTTATTTTCCTTTTGCAGCCATTTTACAACAACGTCTACTACCCTTTTTTGTCTGAGCCCCAGGGAGCTCATTCCTCAGCTGGGATCCCATCTCTACTGAACTCCCCCCAGAGCCAGCTGTCCTCAGGCTCCCAGAGTAGACCTCCTGGCTCAGCCATGTCCAGAGTCCTCAGTGGTGGAGCTGCTGCTGCCCCGGGGTCCTTTAAGTTCCGTGCTCGGCATGAGAGCGTGGACTGGCGCAGGATCAGTGCAGTTGACGTGGACCGGGTTGCTTGCGAGCTAGACTTCCAAACATTACAGGATCACATCATGGCAGTGACATTCTGCAACGTGGAGGGTGAGCGGTGCCCCCGGTGTCAGAGCCAAGTGGACCCAGCTCTGCTCAAACTCTTCAGGCTGGCCCAGTTTACTGTGGAATACCTGCTACACTCTCAGGACTGCCTGACCCTCAGTCTGCAGGCTGCCGAGGAGCGGCTCCAGGGTGAAGCGCAGGAAAGGGAGCAGCTCAGTGCACAGCTGCAGAAGCAAACCCAAGATGCCAAGTCCCTAAAGGAAGAGCTCAGACAGAGGAAGAAGATCATTGCTTCACAGCAAGCCATGATCACTGCAGGGATAGCTAATTACCATAAGGTTGGTGTGATGCTTCCCCCTCCCCCATTTGAAAGCATTGGTCTTGCTGCTTATTGTCCTCATTTTGGGTGATTGGTGGGCTGGGGGTAGGAAATTTTTCATTTTGTGCTGTGAACGAACAATAGCCCAGGCACTGTGTGAAGTTCTACAAAAAAGATACTTTTATTAAGATACTGTACAGTCTGTTCATTCGGAATTGTTAATCTGGTCTGTTCATCTGGTCCTTTTCTGACGCCACGTTCAGGATTTGGCACTGAAAGCAGATGGCCTTGAGAGCCGTAACCAAAACAAAGGCACCCTCCCCCCTCCCCGTCTTTCTTGTGAATGTACCTTTAAATCTGACGCTTGCCATCGTCTTTTATCTTGTGGCAATATTTGCCCTTTCTACCTTTCTGCATTCTGGTCAGCTGCTGAAATAGAAGAGCTGCCTACTGCTATCACTGTTAACCGTGGCCATCTGTTGCCAAGGCAACACTCAGCGTTACCTACAAGTGTGATTCCTTAGATGCTGGAAGGCTTGGCTAACAGCACTGTTTAAATGTCACTGCTCTATATGGCTCAATAATTAATTGTATGCTGGACAGTGTTTTGATCTTGGAAAGAGCTGTTGATCATTTGTAATGCTGACCCATTACACCCAAAGCCAATGAGCTTGGTAAATTAAAAAGATGAGAAGTAGCCTGCTGTACAATGCTGTCTGCAGTTCAGCTCCTAAAGTACTCTGACCTTATTAGCCCGCCAGTGGTTCCTGCAGTGCATAGTTTGACTTAATGGCATTACCACTTGAATTCACTGCCTGATGCTGCGGATAGATGCAAGTGGATCTTGCTGCAATGATTCTTCAAACGAGTAATTGAATTTCATGGCTGAATCAAGAATTTATGGTAGACCAGCAATGCAATTATGTCACACGAGCTGTGTCTAATGGAAGCGCTCTGGCAAACGCTGCACATTTTCCTGCTTTTGTAGCATCATGTACAAACAAGACACTCATGCACATAAACACTGAGTATGTGACTGTGTGGTTAAATTTGAATTAAAAAGCTGGGTAGATCTGTCTGTGTGCTAAGTGTGGTGTGTGATGTGCAGAAGCTGGTTTACTTCGGTTGGTCTCTCTGAAGCGAGGCTTGTTGATGTTGAGTGGCAGGGAAAAGATGGCATATTTCCATGGCAACGGCCCTCAGAGTGTCCTCACCTCACTTCACAACTCTGTGTGTAGCCTGCGAGTAGTGGCTTTATGCCATGACTCAGTCATCTCTCAGGCTTGATGTGTGACTTTTCATAGTGCCATAAAGTCATTGGTTTTACCGCTGTGCTCATATTCTTTTATTTTTTTACACGTGTAGCTCCAAAAGTGTTTGAAAAAATCATAGTCAGTCTTGTTACTAATTTGCCCTGTTTAATTTTTGCTCATGTTCCAGTGCCATCATTGTGACAAAGCCTTCATGAATGCCTCTTTCCTGCAAAGTCACATGCAACGCAGACATCCTATGGAGTTTGACACTAGTGAGTTGCAGTGCCATTTCTCAAGCTTTATTATATGTGTACTGACTCCACTCGAGTTGATGCATATTTTTTCACCATTCACAGAACTAAAGACTGATAATCAGAAGAAGGTTCAGACAGTGAAGTTACAGGAAGAAATCAACAGATTGCAAGAACAACTAACTCTGGCCAGTTCCCAAATGGAGATGCAGCAGAAAGACTACTTTGCCAAGCAGATCAAAGTATATAACAGTTTGACATCGTTTGTAAGCCTTGGTTTTTGCAAATATGCAGTATGAGCACTGTTGACTGTTAGGACTATAACTATATTTTATTCATTTTTTCATGTCATACATTGTAGATTACCACCTTTTTCAAGAAAGTTAAGCTATCCAGTATATCTTCATTTATTCTGACATTTAAGCCTCTTTTTTTACTACCCTGTACCTTAGGAGGAGGAGTTTATGAAAAAGCTGGAAATTTGGAAGGAGGATGAACAAGCACGCATGAACAGCAAAATAGATGAGGTCAAGCAGGCTTGTCAGAGAGAAATGGACTCTCTGCACCAGAGGAACAGAAATCTAGAGAAAGTGAGTTTTTGTATTAATGATTGAAAATGTTAAAATAGTCCCCTTGAATAACTGCTTAAACAGTTGTTGGCACTGGACGGATGTCATGTGACAGATATTTCGTATGTGACTGATATTTCTTATGTGACTGATATTTTGTATGTGACTGATATTTTGTATGTGACTGATATTTTATACGTGACTGATATTTCATATGTGACTGATATTTCAAAGTGATATTTAATGAAGCAGGTATTGTACTCTGGAAGAGCAGAATGTTTGTGCTGGCGTGCATTTGTTGTATTTTTGACTCTGTAGAAATAAATGCTGTATTTCTCTGTATTGCAAATCAAGGTAGATGTAGTTGCAAATTCAGATTTTTATAAATGCAGATGGTATTTCAAGGTTCAGCTCGTGACATGTAAAACTGTAACAGTATTTAGCTAAAAAAGCTGACACTGCACTGAAGTTTATTGCGTGTTACTATGATTACACCCTAACACTTAGTTTGGCAACATTTTGGGTATTTTATTTCATTGGTAGGTGTACCTGATAAAATGGCCTGTTACAGTAGGTGCAAGGCTTACTCAATGTGCTTGTGTGTTTTAGCTTATTGCATAAACTTCTGATCATATCAACTGTTGTGGGCATTTCAGGCAAAACAAATAAATATTATTTAAAATAATATTTGAGATTTGCTGGAAGCTATTAAACAATTAATTGAATATTTATTCTTCTCAGCACATGTGCATACAGACACCATGAGATAGAGAGAGAGATTTTTTTTTTTAACACATTCCACTTATTGACACTTAAGGAACATTTTGACTTTCTTGTACAGTAGCATCTAATCTCACAGCATCACACATGTTTTACAGGCACTTTCTTACTCTGTTTAATGCCGTTGACAAAGTTTTTAGGTGCACTACTTCTGGTAAAAACAAGGGAAGACATTTTTAAAACAAGATGATGATAGCAATTATGCATTTTGTTTTATATTTTGAATTCAAACTATTTTTTGAATATTTGAAAAACTACTAACTACTCTGGTTTATTTGACATGTCGATAAATACAATAATTAAATAATTCAGTTATAAAGGTTCTCAAGAATTCTTCAGCAATATGGAACAATGCTAAACATTTTCTAATATGCACTTTTTTTCAGAAAGTGCTGAAGTTGCAGCAGAGCAATAAGATGCAAGAAAGCACACAAACTCTACAGACACACGCAAGTTCAATGCAAAACAGTGAGAACAAGCACTTGCAGGAGGTTGTCCAGCTCCAACAGAAGCTCCACAAACAGGTCAGCCTCTTCAGAAGTAAACCAGTGATACATCCGCTGAATCTGTCAGTATTGAGGCTTATCTGTTTCCTAGGAAATCAAGTGGGCAGCTAAAATCCAAAAAGTGAATGAACAACATGAGAGCGAGAAGAGTCAGGTTGGTTTATGTGATTTCAATCAAGCTGGCTTTGATTGTTCCTGTTTCTCTGATGTCTATTGCCTTGACATATGTGTTCACTTTGTTTGCTTTGGGCTCAGCTCCAGGCAGTGCTGGCACAGATGCGTTCCGGGCAGGAGGAGGCACAGCGGCAGAGGCAGGAGTTGGAGCTTGTGCTGCAGGAGCAGCGGCAGATCATTGCCTCCAAGCACAAGCAGGTCAGTACTGCACAGCAGAGCAGGAAGTTTGATGCTTGTTCAGGATTTCCTGTATTAGTATGGCGGCCTCTGTAAAGTCATGGGTGAATATTCTGGAATATTCTGGAATTATATGCGATTAGAGTTTCATTTGAAAACATGAAAACAATAAAACCTTTTTATTTTAGTTACAATAAACAAACATTTTAAGCAGTGGTTTTATGTTCTAGTACAATGTGTTGGTAGTACACAAGCTATTACACATGCTGCTGTTTTTCCATGCTAACACACTTGATTTAATCTCATACAAGGCTGAATAATTATCATTAACTTTGTTTCAGGTTTTTTAGAACAAGAAACAGAATAAACCAATATTGATAACCACCTAGTTAAGAATAGCTGTGTTGTTTATTTTATGATATATACAGCCATGGAAAAAAATAAGAGACCGCTTTTCTCTTTTTTTGTTCACTGTTTGTACAATTTGCGGCTGTGTGTGTGTGCATGTGTAAAATGCACAGGTTGCTATTCTTTTATGAACTATTGCAGTGTGAGCTGTGTAAAAAATAAGAAATGCCTCCATATGTGTGTTGTAAGTGCAGTAGTGTTTGTGTAGCAGCTTTTCTATGTGCTGTATTCCAGCAGTTTCACTTCTGAGCTCACACATACACACACTATGCTCTTAACACCACTATTTTAATTGTTGCAATTGTAAAATAATGTAATAATGTGTAGTTAACATTTCCAAGGTATAATAATACCTTATTGTACATTATATGTACTATTTTAAAATGTTCTACAAACATTTTTTTGTTTGAAATTTTGAATGAAGTGTGTTCAATAGTGTATAAAACAACAGTGACATGGACATTTTACACAGACACACTCCCACAAATTACAAAAGCGAAAACCAGAAAAAATGATGATTATTGTATTATATAGTTTAGTGGCGTGTGGCGGAAGATATGTGGAATATGCAGAATGCGCAGAATACGCAGTAACACAGCATATGAGTGAGGGAGGATGCTTATCTAAGTACGTGTTGCTTTGTTTGGCAATCACTCATTTTTTGTCATTTTTTCTGTTACTACAGTACAGTGTTCAAGTACAGTATATTTATGTCCTTTTCTTTTTTTCTGTGACTTAGTTGTGTTTCTATGTTCTAGATTTTACAACTGTGTTAGGATAGGTTATTGACACGTGTTTCGACTTGTGTTTCGACTCCTAGTCCTAGTAGATGTATATTGGACTTTTTGAAGCTCAAAAATTGAGCTTTTTGTATTGTCTCAGTTCATAACTGATGAATATTTTTCACCCTTGTGGCCCTCTCGGTTATGCAGATCAGTCCAGGGAGCCAGAATCAAATTCTAGTGCTACTGCGTAGAAACGAATTAGATTAACTTTTACAAAGAAAGTCTGCAAAAATCAGGGATGATTCCACTCATTTAAACGAGATTCCACTGTTATCAGGGATGATTCCACTCATTTAAATTTTTCAGCAGTGTACGAGCTGTTAGAGACTCATGTTAGCTGTAGAAGCCCCACTGCAGGTTTGTGTGGAAAATAGGAAAAGTGGTGGCACTCGACCCATTACAGCATTGAGTAACATCCAGCAGGTTTATTTGAATCTGAGTAACATTCAGCAGGTTTATTCGGTTGAACTTAAATTAACCTCATTAACCACACCTGATTAAATTCATCAGTGAGTCGTTAAAGCCTTTGTGAGCTGAACTCAGATGGTTAAAGGAGAGAAAATGCAGATCTCTGCTGAAGTGTGGTCCTCCAGAGACTCGTCACAGGTTTGGCATCCCTGGATTTGGGCTTAGATGGAACCAGAGATTGTTTCTGAGAGCCAGAAGGTCATGGGCTTGAAGTCTTCCTGCCATAAGGGAAGGTTATCATTGGGCCATTGGCTCACTTCAATGACTTGTTTTTAGCTTTGTTCATTTCACACGCAAGACAGTCTTCAGGCTGAGATAATTTAAGAATCTTAAAGATACGTACAGCATGGTTGCCAAGGCATGTAGCTCACTTGTTTAAGCTGCGATTTCAGAAACATGAGGTCATGGGATCAAACCCAAATCTTCAGTCTTGCATGTCACACTTCATCTGAAATCTCTGTAGCTCGCAGTTTAAGCTACGGTTTAAAAAATGGCAGGTTGTGGGATCAAACCTGTAATTTCAATTTTATGTCTTTCACGTCTCACTTGAAAGTCATATATCTTAAATAAGTGTGACAGCTTGTCAAGCCCAGTAGCTCACTGGCTTTAGCTGTAGTCCCAAGTTCGGAAGGTTGTAGGATCTAATTAGTGGCTTACTTTTAATGTCATGTATGTCACTCTTAATCTGAAAACGTCCAAAAATAAGTGACATATCTGGCCTGGCTCTACAGTACACTGGTTTAAACCCTGGGCTCAGGTTTAGAAGGTTGTGGGATCAAATGTGAGTTGTCTACTTTATATCGTGCATGTCACATTTCATCTGAAAGTGAATGTCCAAAAAAAAGGCCTGCTAGCTGTGAGACTCTGTGGTTCAGTGGTAAGAGTGATGCCCCAAGAACTGGAAACTGCAGGTTCTAATCAGAGCCTTTAGCTTTATGTCTTGAACAGCAGACCTCATCTGAAAGCCAAATTTCCAAAAAAAAAAAAAAAAAAAAGCATATTAGCTGTGAGGTCCTGTAGCTCAGTGGTAAGAGTGATGCTGCCAAGATTGGGAAGTCATGGGTTCAAATCCTGAGCAGGGGTCTCCACAAACACCAGAACCTAAGAAAGGGGGCATATGAGCTAACAAACTAGTGTTTTAAATTTGTTAGGTTTAGCTGTCTTAAACATTTGTTCCTTCCAGCGTCTTGGGCAAGATCTGAACCAACATCCTCTTGTATTACAGGTAAAGACATTACCACTACTCCACCAAGCCTCACACAGACCAAGCTTTTTTGGGGAGGTTTGTCTTAAAGATTGGATGCTAAGCAGACGATACCAAGATAAGTTTTTTGCAGTAATGGAAAGAGCCATATTGGGCAAAAACATGCTATGTTATGAGATCCTGGTTTAAACCAGAGTAAGAGGAACAAAATCAACAGTGACTCAGGATCATAAGCAGAAGAATCTTTTTTGATTCTGGAGGAAACTGCTAACGGATTGTTGAACCACCTGCAATTATCAGGTTTATAAGTGCCGGCTTCTTTGAAGTTTGGTGCTCTGGCTGGTCTTTTGGGTTCTTGTTGACAGAACAAGGAGACTTGGGTGGACTGAACAGAACAATGACTTTATGAGCTCTGGATGAGATAAAGATTGTAGTGTGACTTTCATTAGAACATTTTCTGCAGCAGCTTGGTTTCAGCTGGTAGATCATCAGTGAGGTTCTGACCACACCCTGTACTGTAAACCTGTTTCTCTGCCATGTGTTTGAATCAAAAGTAATGTTGATTTGCCACAAAACACACGCTCTTCCAGTTTCATGAGTTTAGAACTTATGGTTAAGCACCACTGGTCTTTTTGTGGAACATATTTTATTCATTTCAGACAAGGCTGAAATCAGTACATATAAGAATGGAACATTTGCCTTTTTACCAATTCATTTTATGTTGTATAAACTCACAGAAAAGGATCTTTGCTTGAAGCCACAGAACTTTTCTGGCTTCCCCAAAGAACCTTTCAGTCGACTGAAAACCCACTTCAACACAGTAAGGCCTTGATAACCAGTTGATTAGTTGGATCACCTGTGTTGGAGGCAGTGAAAATGCGCAGATGTGCAGGGCAGTTGCCTCAGGAACCGGAAAACAATGTTTGAATGTTGATATATGTTGCACTGTGGTCTATGCAGAAATATCTCATTAAACTATGTACGTGTTCACACCTGCTGGTGACAAAGTAACCCTGAACTGTTTAGATCAGTCTTGGGAGCTCAGCATTCCACTGGACCACCTGATGTACCTGTCCAAGCTCATTATGTTCTTCTGAATACCATGATTGGCTGGATCAGATTAATTTGTGTGCTAGAAAGTGGATCTCCAGGAGGAGGGTTGATGACCACCTGCTGTTACAGCAGACCTGCTTCCGACACATAACTAGTTAATGAGCTATTGAAGGGCAATAGATTCGTTAGAAGTGTTTTCAAGTCCTGCTTCTGCAGAGTGTTTTCACTGCTCCCAACACACCTGATCCAACTAATCATTTCCTTAAGTTCGTTTCTTAAATAAGGGAAAGCACTTAAATAAGTAGGGCAGTGGCATCCAGGACCAGGATTATTAAACCATGTTAGAGAAGGAAAACAGCACAATCTGGAGGGCAGTAGTGCTCCAGGAATAAGACGGAGAAGATTAAGATATTCCAGTATTTCCCAACCTTTTTCCTGGAGGTCACCCTACCCTGCACGTTTAAGTTCTTTTGCTTCTTTAAGCAACCACTTAAGTACAGAACGGGCTTGTTAACGAGCTGATTAGTTTGATCAGGTGTGGTGGGAGCAGTGAAAACACCTCAATGTGCAAAGCTGGAGACCACCTGGACCAGGGTTGAGACAATTAGACTTTTTTGTAGATCACTACTACTTCTGTCCAAATACTTCTAACAAAATGACTGTAGTTGTAATAATACTATATGTGTATATATATGTATATATATATGTATATATATATATATAAATAAGGGCTGGGCATGTTAACAAGTTAACGCATTAATGCATTATTTACTTAATGCTGATAATTATTTTATCGCACGTAAACGCAGTTAAAAAAAAAGAAAAAAAAAAGGTTTTATTTTGAAATTTCGTTGCTTTTTTGTGTTGTCCTCGTGGGTACGTGCAGCTCTACGTCTCAGCTGGTTTTCATGGGGGTCAGGCGTCCCATTACTTTTGTCTATTTTATGTGGACGAAAGTATTGGGATACCTGACCATTACACCAAGAGGGACTTTGATGACACTCCATTCAGATACATAGACGTCAATATGAAGTTGGTCCCCCTTTGCAGCTGCTGTAATGGTTCTGCTCCCCATGTTCCAGAACTATTCATCTAACATCAGTACCTACTGTTGTGGCTGAACACGATCAAAACCTCACAGCAATGTTCCAAGTCTTCCCAAAAGAGTACAGCAGCAAAGAGAGGACAAAAAAATGGTAAATTCTTATGATGGACATTACAAATGCCCACAAGTCAACATACACTGTCAACACTGTCAAGTTAACATGACACCGCATTCAGATACATAGACTTTATTATGGAGTTGGTCCCCCTTTGCAGCTGCTATAATGCTCTGGACTTTGAGGGTAACTTGTTTTCTATAACAAACTAGACAATCATTAATGCCCTGTAGTGGCAAATAGCTTTTTATTTAACATTTTATTTGATTACATTAATGTTTTTGTTGATATTTACAAGAAATATCTGAACTGCAGCTGTGTAACTGTGTTAAAAGGAACACTGCTGTTAAAAAGGTCCTTATTTGTTTAAAGTGCTTGCAAACCAAATGTTATTGCACTTTTGTTCATATAGCAGTAAAAATAAAAGTGCACAATACACCATGCAATTAATCACAATTTAAAAAATTTATCGTTGCCCAGCATGAATAAATGACTAAATTACTGCAGCAGTGTTTTTTATGCTTTTTGGGTTAAGTAGAGAGGTTGGTTTGTGTGAGGGAAGTTAAAGTGTAAAGTGACCATTCTGTTATACGTGAACACACCACAGCAAACAGTGTGAACAGTTTGAAATTCTTCCTCTGCATTAAAACCATTCACCAAGTGAAGCAGCGGGAAGCCAGGAACACAGCGCCCGGGGAGGCGGTACCTTACTCAAGGATACCTCAGAGGTGTCACTAGCAGTCTTGGGATTCAAACCCACGACTTTCTGATCGGGGGCAGCTAGGCTACCAGCTGCCCCCTTTTTTCCTAAGCTTTTAGTAGTGAAAGTAGTGGTGGTATGGGTAGTAGTGTAGTAAAGTACATTTATGCAAGTATTTATCACCCCTACTAATAGCAGTGGTACTTGTAGTAGCATGGTAACAAACTATAATTACTGAAGTATTTTCCACCCCTAGTTACCACTGACCAGGTGCTTCCTCTTCAAAAGGAGCTCTAATACAGATGTTTTGGAATTGACAGGGTTAGATTTTTGATATTTTATTTCCTTCATGATTGAACACCAGTGGATCACCAAAGTGTTTTGCACCTGTGACACAGATGATATAAGGGACCTGTTTGACCTTCACTCGGGAGACATCGATCAGCCCTGAAAGCTCGGGTCGGCCACGCCAAAATGGATCGATGCTTCATCCTCCTCCTCCTGGACATCAGAGCATCCTGTATGTAAAGGACTCAGCAGGACGAAATCATTAACAGATCGGCTAGTGGTTAATTAAAACCCCACCCAGGCGCTCACACTTGGAGCCAGAGAGTGAGAGAAGGAGAATTTTAATTACAATTTTCCCGAGATGCTAGCCACCAAAGATGGATGTCTGAGACGAACAAAACGCTTCGAGCACTTTATGGAAAGCCAGAAATTCAGGTTGACACTGGCCCTTTTAGTGAGACATGATATGCAGAAACCTCATCATAACCATTAGTAAACATAAACCACACAAATAGCTGGTACACCATTAAGACAGCTATTAATTCTGACATTTTCCAGACAAATGAGTCACTTATTACAGAGCGAGGAGTATAAATGTTTAAATAAACACAGCACAGACCTGAAATGCAGATTACATTTACATTTATTATTCAGATTTTTATATAAGACTGGAATTTGTTCATGACAGAACTTTGACACTCTTACAAGTAAGGGTTACACAAAGAGATTTTCAGAGCAAAGGCATAAAAGAACAACTTTTACTTTCTATAGAACCTTTCAATGGGTGGTTCCACGCAATGAAGAGGTTCTACACCAATCTACCCCAATTCTAGGTCTGTACGTCCAAACAAAGAACCATCGAGAGACCCAATCGCTCTAAATCATGAAAAAACATGATCTCGAAAACAGAAAGTAAAAGACAACTGATACAAAAATTATAATAAAACAACAGCCTTGGGCAGGGCAGTTTTGTGACTCTGGTCCTGAAGGGGCACAGTTTGATGATTTCCCTGTTAAAACACACCTGTCAAACTTGATTAATGAGCAAGCTGAATCAAGTTTGTTCAAAACCACCAAACTGCTGGATTCTGACCACTTATGACCAGACTTTAAGCCATATATTTGTTTGGGGCTCACTTGCCACCAGGGGGCCCTGTGAGCATGTAGTATTTACTCATCTATTATTGTATTTGCATACATGATTAAATACAGTGTACTGCTCCGAATTGAGGTGTTTATAGTTTTATTGCCTTAATAAACTTTCTCCTGATCAAAACCAATTCTTTCTTGTTTTTTTTTTGCATACAAAACAGTATATCTTGATTAGGGCCTCAAGGCATAACGTTGCTGAGGGCTCCCAAGCGTTAGGGGCCTTCGGTTATCATCCATACAAATAAAAAGCAAGTGTGATTCAGCAAGCAGCTAAAACATAGATGGAAAAAAAACAAGACAAAAAAAAACATTTAAAGCACAAATCAACAGAAACATAATACTGATGGCCTGTGATGTGTCCAGATGCTCGTATTTTTCATCTTCCGTGACCCCGACAACCATGTAACATACAAAATATAAACAGTGGCAATTAACATTCAGCATGGGCGAGAGACTCGGTGCAGAAAATCAAGCGCTAATGAGGCAAAGGGAGCATTGTATAAATTAGACCCTTCCAAATAAAGTGAAGAAGAATAATAGTGGGAGTGTGGAGTCATGAACCTGCTAATCACCTGTCTAACCATCGTCTTCCTCTGCTCCTCATTTGGAGCGGTATAATCAGCCTCTTGTCCGTCATCACAGCTGGTAATGTTATCCACAAGAAATATGTAGCATAAATACAAATTGGTGTAACAGCAGGCAAATCGCTGTCTGCTTAGCATGCTGTACCGTTCCTATGGAAACCATTAACGACCCTAATGGGAGATGATTACACAAAAACGAGGGTCTCAATCCGAAACGGAGTGTGTGCGAAGGACACAAAAGCGAGTCACACTGCAACTCAAGTGACACGGAAAAGCAAGAACTGAAACGGGAAGGAAAGGAGAACGACTTTGAACTGTAGTGCATATTTCTAAGTACCTTTTACCATGAAAAACACAAAATCACAAGCTCCGAGCTCTGACCAGCTGATAAAGGTGAAAGGCATGGTACTGGAGTAAGGCTGAGAGATACAAGGGAAACGGTCCCTAGTGATGCAACAAAATGAAATTCTTGGTCAAAATTCAGGACACACGAAAGCTGACAATAAAAAAACAATTTAGATCAGAAAAATTGAGTGATCTAGTATGTAGGTACTGGAAAGCGCAACCAATGTACCATAGAACATTCTCAACAAGAGCTGTTCCTCCAATTCATTCCATTATTAGTTATTCTTTGCACTCCGGCACTGGCGTTTATTTTTTTTTTTTCAAAATTATTTTAAAGACTATGGCTCTGCCAGGATGTATCAAATAGAA
The DNA here is from genome assembly GCA_037577275.1 of Bryconaethiops microstoma. Taxonomy (NCBI): domain Eukaryota; kingdom Metazoa; phylum Chordata; class Actinopteri; order Characiformes; family Alestidae; genus Bryconaethiops; species Bryconaethiops microstoma. Next base: position 18,393 of record JBBJLS010081581.1, read on the forward strand.
TGTTGTGTTCTTAAGTGGTATAGAACCTATAATGGAGAAGTTGTTGGGAGTTGTACTGCCCATGACACTGAGCATTATGAAGAATTACGGAGGAATTTGCTTATATAAGCTCAGTGAAATAGATCCACATGGCTGATATTTTCACTGTTTTACTCATTTACTACTACTCAAACTATTTAAACATGTCTGCATTGGGCGTAAGCAACAGGAACATGGCATTTTTAATCACCATCCATCATTTTCACTACAATTAAAAATATCTGCAATGTTTTGGTGAATACATCACCAGCAGTTACAGTGCTGTTGCTTGTGTTGCCAATGTGCAATTACACAGTTATTAAAGAAACTTTATAACGTGGATAAATGTCATTCAAGCAATGGAAAGATGTTTAGAGACAATTATTCAACATTTTGCTTGCACAATAAAACAGCACATTATAAAACATTCTGTGACTGGCTAGAGGCTCATTTGCATATTTGCACAATATCAGTATTGCAATTCAGGAACAAAATATTGTGCAGCCCTTCAGTGGAGCAATAGCTTTACAGTCCAACTTCCAACATTTCAGTATCAAATTCAGCCAGCAGTCAAGAAACTACACACTGAGAAAATAATCACCTGAAAGTGAAAGCAGTGGGACAGAGATAAGCGGTATCCACATATGACACATGTATGACAACCACAGTGTAATACAGGGGGCCTGGCTCGGTCAAAATTTAGTTGCTACACTCAGATCTGGCATCTGCACAATATGTAATGGCAAAAACATGACACATCAAGGCATTTTTTATGATACGTGACACAATATGTAGTTTTTTTTATGAGAAAACAGCAACAAAACAGAAAAAGGCCATAAAACTATGACTTTTCAGCTCCACATTTTCAAAAAAAAAAAAAAAAACTATTCACAAAGGAACAGAAGGAAAAATAACTCTAATCAGCTACACACTGGTTGTTGTCAGAAATCATAGTGCATCTTGCTTGCATATATTTTCCGTATTGGCATCCACGTATCTTCTAATGCAGGAGGGGTGTCTGAGCTAACCAAACGTTTCCCCCAGTGACAGGTGGGGTGGTAGGGGTGATGAAATATGAAATTATTTGTTCATTTCTTTTTCCACCCTTACTGGTGCGCTTTCTGTAATCACAAATTGGGAGATAGAGGTAAAAGTCATTTTGATGCAGGATTATACGAAAAAAAAAAAATAGTATTTTAAAAGGTTCTCAACCACCAGACCGTGTCTTGTTCAATACCAGTCCACAACAATGTGGCAGTGAGGAGAAAGTGGATTTGGTAGCCGAAATGAAAACCACGTTTTTATTACTATCATTCAGTTATTACTGTTATCATATAATTATTACTGTTCTAATAATATTCATTCTCCTCGTACCATGTTATGAAATTTTACGCATATCGGCGTCCATCATGTCTCTGTAAGGATTTATGAGTTTCTGTATGTTACTTTTGCCAAATGCAGGGTAAAGAGGTGCACAGCAGATCTGCCCAAAGGAGCCAAAAGAACAACCACGTTTACAGCAAAGTCTACCAATCTGGGACATGGAGGCAGTACCATGTGTGCACGGTCCTGCTGAGTAGTTGCTGCTCGTCTACCAGTCTTTAAAACCGCTGTGGTTGGGCACCTGTTTTAAATATATGATTAATTAATATAACATGAACTAACAATGATTAAAAGAGAGAGAGAAAAAAAAAGAGCTACCTCAGAAACCCTCCTTCATACTGAGCTTCACCAAGAATTAAGTCACGGTATGGAAGGAATTCGCACAACAGTATCCGACAACGTCCAGCAGCATATATTTTGATTTCAGGTTAACCTTTTATCAGGTTGTGACGGAGGAACAGACTTAAAAGAAAAACATGAAGAGAGAAACACTGAGGAAGTGAGTGGCGAGCTTAACAGTACAGAATTACCACACGACGGAGTCTTTCACGCAAACCAGTCATTCCGCCAACAGCCTGAAGAAACACCAGTGTATACAGCATGAGGAACTCGAGGGAAAAACACCATCCAGCATTTTCTTTCCAACACACCTAACAAAAACGTAGCCGCGAAATTCTAATCCAGCCTAACTTTATCTTTTAAATAGAAGTGGGTCTTCAACAGTTACCCAAGGAAGTAATGCATGGAATTTGCCTGACTCAAAAGAATAAGATTCCATCATATGCAAAAGTTTGTGCACCCCTGGTCATCATGTTTTCTTAGTTTTTTTAAGTGAATCTAAGAACTCACACTCTACAAAAAACATAGTTCTGCATGTTTTAATGCATAAATATTGTTTCTTTGCTGAATTGATCAAACTGAAAAAGTGCAAATGTTATGGCACATGCACTATTTTTTCTAATTTTATGTTAAACTCAGCAAACAAACTGAATTCGTGCAGGTTTGTTTTCTGTAGAGTGTGTGTTTTTACCACCGTTATTCAACTTCATGCAATTTGACCGGAGGTGTTCCAATTTTTGTATCCAACTTTACATTATATATTACATTAGCACAATTTTGCCTTTCCGTTTACCTATTTTCGGTCATGATTGATTTGTGATATATGTTGTTTATGTGGACGTGATGGACGCATTTGAAAAAAGGATTTTGTATCTGACAGAAACTGTCAGTTTTCATAAGATTAAGACTGACAGAATGACAAAATCCTTGCTCATATTAGAGACTTTTCTTCTAACATGGTAAAATATATTGTTTATAATTATATATAATTGCTTTATATTAAATGAAAAATCTATTTACCTTTGATTCATAGACATCGAAAATTGGCAACGTAATGGCCTTCAGAACAAAGTCCGGCATCACATTCCCATTAAATTACCCAGTGTGTTTGACCACCCATTTGAATACAGTAATACACTATTGGTAAGACTCAAGAGTAAATACAATTTAACTGACAATAAATGCAATGTATGGGGCATCACTGCCTCTCAAACTGCACCAGCCATTATTCACCAGACCATAAACCAAGACAGAAGTCACTCAAAAGGGTCTTCTGGATGAATGGTGGTCCTCAGTATGCGCGTACTGCAGGCTTGGGGTCCTCTGCTTGGTTGAATGGTTTGGCGGAGCTGGACTGGTCCTGCTGGTCAATGGACTGGTAGGCGTCTCTGTTCCGGGTCACTGTGGGAAAACCTGAGGAGAAGAGGGGAAGGCTTTTATTGTGTGTGTCCACTTGTACTGGGTAATACCGATATAATATTTTCCACATGTACACTCTGTCAAAAAGTTTAGAAATGCCTTCTAACTGGTGAATTTGACTTGTTTGAGGCGAAGTCATTGCTGCATAGACACAGTTTGTATAATCTTCATAGAAAACAATGTTAAAAGAGTGGGATTCTCTGGAATAGCAGCATATGAGTCTAAAGTCACCATGCCAAAACCCAAGCATCAGCTTTACTTTCCTACTCGCTCCCACCACTCCTCCAAGGAACATCATCTGGCTCTGCAATCCCTACTCACAAGACAAACCCAGTCCAGACTGGTCTCATTCGTGATTCCCCACTGGTGGAATGAGCTTCCAAAGGTGACCAGAGCAGTAGAATCCCTCTTTTTCTTCAAAAAAAAAAAAAAAATCTGAAGACTAATCTGTTCAGAGACCATCTCATCCCCTAATGCACTTTCTATCTTCTTGCACTACTCCCACAAGATTTTATCACATCATACTCTCCTCTAGTTCTCACACTGTCCTGAAACTTGAATGTGTCCTCATACTGCTATTCGCTTTGGATAAAAGCGTCTGCCAAATGAGTTTAATGTAATGTAGAGAGATATAAAGTCCACTGGCATTAGGAATGGGTGGTGTTAGGTTTTTACTGATATCGATACCGGTACTTATCTGTACTCTTGCTGGTCGTACTCTCCATAATTTGTTGCAAAAATAAAGACATAAAAAGACATGAAACGATTATTTTAGTTTATACTTTATACTTGTTTGAGAAATAAGTTAAATTGTTTCCTGACCTTCCTGTAGGCATAATGAGGGAAGAGTAATTGCGACAAACGTCTGGTGGTGATGCGCAGCGTGCCACTCCCGTCCCACCCGCTGATCCAATCTCGCATCAACCATTTGAAAATGTCAGTCTGTTAAAATGCATTAATACTGCATAAATACTGAAAGCAGCACAGTTTGTCCAGGAGTGATAGTCCAATACATCTGGGAAGTTCTTATACCTGACCTCTCTAATGCTTATGTGTCTGCAATCAGATTTGCACAGTAAATGCTCTAACATCTAGTGCAACATCTTCCCTGAAGTTTAGATGCTGTTACTGCAGCCAAGTGGGAACGCACCCTATTAATACCCTTTATTTCAGAAAACTGAAATAAGGACGAGCAAGTGTCTACACACTTTTGGACAAATAGTGTATCCCAGTATTTGCTGATATTTAAGGCTGCATTGATAAAGTTAATGAGCCCATCCTCCCTGCTACTCTGAAAGAATGCCTTACAAATCTGCAATAGCTTGTTGTTGGTGAACTGTTTTGCTTTTTTGATGATCAATAATTAAACTTTAAAATGAGTTCTTTTGCAGAAGTGTGTTCTCTGTAGAGAATGAGTACTCAGAAAATCAAAAGAATGTTATTTGACCAGGGGTGCCAAAAAGGAGTCGTATTATAATGACACTCCGGTTAAAGCAGACACTAGACAGAGAATGAGCTCAACAGCCTCTTTTAATTTAATTTACAGTAATAAAATACTGGGCTTTAAGAAGAACAAAACGAAAAAACATTACCATAGTACCACAGTACCAAAACATTTCTAAAGTTATATTTTATATGGAAATGTAGCTGAATTTACCTTAATATTCATGTTACAAAATTAATTATGTCTCTTAATTTAGAACTAAAATGCATTAAAAAAAACATATCGCCACGAAAAAAAAACAAAAAAAAAGAAAAAAGAAAAAGCGGAGAATATTTGCAGTTTCCGTGTTATTGTGTGGATTTCCACGTACAATTATCAGTTAGGTTCTCTGAAAAAAATCCGCGTAAGACTGATTCCGCGACTCCTGATCCGCATAAAACTAGGGGATTACTGTAGTTTATTATATCTTATGTTACTTTAGGGTTTATGGTTATAGTTTTTTTTCTGTCTTGGGAACTGCAAACAGGCTTCAGAAAATGGTTCCAGTAATCAATTCCAGACATCAAACACAAAAAACAAAGCCAAGGGAAATGGGGGTCTAATCCGGACAAAGCTGGACCCCTCAGTGGCCAGACTGGACCCTCCGTTCAGATAATCAGAACCACTCCGCTTCATGCTGAGAGACTGAATTTGCTGCATAAAGGCTTCATCACATGTCACTGGACGGCTGCCCCTCCTGTGATTTGTGCAAGTTTGACTGGAGCAGCAGGCCAGCAATATGACTCTTCACTCAGTCTGCAGGTCAACAGTTATAACTGAGTCACTGAACAAATGCAAATTCATCTTCTAATAGACAATATTAGTTGTGAAGCAGAAACACAAGAAGCTCCACTTATTTAATATAGTTTATTAAAGGGTTAATATCAGGGTCAGACACACTTTACTCATTGATTGGAAAAATAAAAAAAATGCTTAATACTATAAACACCGTTTCAGAATGTGTTGTCCACTTCCTCTTCTATCAATAAAACTGCAAAGCAGCCTGTTCTCAATTAGCTGTTTTAGTGATGTCACAAAAACGCACACATTTACATACATCTACCTGTTTAGCCTATAGCAGTTCAGACCGACCGTACACACTAAAGTTATAAGAAGTGTTATCTCTATATGAAGTGCATATCTAGGCATCCCTTGTCAAACTGCACACTTTGATATTTTAGTTGAAGTAAAAACATGTAGATCCTCTACAAAAGTCACACATTTAATGCATTGTTATTATTGTTATTATTATTATTGTTATTATTGTTATTATTACTATTATATTTTTGACCTGAATTTTAACACAATGGAAAATATGGCTTGTGTAAAGGTTCTGGCACATTTTATATTTAATTTAATTCCTTTATTTATTGTACATTTTATGTTAAACACATTGTTAATAAACAGAAACTAAATAAACAGTTTTTTTCTGCACTAAAATGAGCAGATTTAAATGTTTCCTTGTACAAAAAAAAAGTTGAGTGTGAAATATGTTGTGTAAAGTAAATAGGGAGTTATAAATAATATAGAAAACTACATCACATACAAAAACACGCACAGTCTTGAGCCACCCCTCATTTCTGATCTCCAAAGAACCAGACTTTTATGTATTTTTTAAATGTAGCTCTCCAGGCTTTCTGAAGGACTTTCAAAGGCTCTCGTTTTCAGTCTGGCCCCTGAACCTGATCAGCTTCAGAGGAATGTTTTTGTTTGTTAAGACACACAGTGACCAACTTATGAATTATTCAAACAGAACAAAGATGATCTAACTGAAGTCCTGAACCAGTGAATAAACAGGTGCAGATGATTCCAAATGATCAGGCGGTGATCAGTATACTGGTGGTGCTGAATGCTGAGTGGTTGGAACTCCTTTATCTAGG
>JBBJLS010081589.1:0-46952 GCA_037577275.1 Bryconaethiops microstoma
AACTAAAATAAGAAACCCAGAATACATTGATTACCCAAAAAAAAGTATAAATGAAAGAAAATAATGACCATATAAATAGAAAATAATGACCATATAAATTTTCCCTGACATTTAACATATGATCCTGTGAGTACAAACCTTCTATCACACATTATTGACTTTATCTTGATCACTGTAAAAGTTTGGACTGCATTGATAAACGCCAGAACTGCATACACATGGCAGTGCAGGTGGCCTGCGAGAGCACATCTGATAGTTGCAAGATCTCAGCACTGTCAGTTCAGTGTATAATAAAAAGATGATTTATTGTGTACTTCTATGGGTAGAGTGTCTCAGGCTAAGACTAAGGCTAGAGCAACGTTTCGAGATTAGAGCTGGAGCAGTCTCCGAGGCTGGAGCTGGAACAATCTCCGAGGCTGGGGCTGGAGCAATCTCTGAGGCTGGGGCTGGAGCAATCTCTGAGGCTGGAGCAATCTCTGAGGCTGGGGCTGGAGCAATCTCTGATGATAAAGCTGGTGCAATCTCTGAGGCTAGAACTGGAGCAATATCTGAGGTTAGAGCTGGAGCAATCTCTAAGGCTGCTGGCCAGTGAGGCATAGTCAGCTTGAGCCACGGCTGGTACAAAAACAACTAAGAGCCAAAAGCATGAGCTAGAAAAATGCAAACACAATCAACTGCTGGAGCTTCACTGTATTTACCTCCACAATCCTGTGGTCTTAAAGGTTTTTCTTTAGGGTGAGGACCCAGCTTTTGAGATCCCGCTTCCGCTCACTCGCCCAATACCGGACGCCTCCAGGCTCCACCGTGCACTTCTTCACACACAGCATTAGGATTAGAATCATTTTCTCCGCACCTAGCACCAACAGCAAAAGCCACTCTGCAAGATTTTAAATAAACTTTCACCTTCACCATCCACGTCTCTTGGTAAGACAATATTGCTGTCCATACAGCTCTGGAAAAAAATAAGAGACCACAGCAAAAATGTTCAATTTCTCAAATTTGATCTTTTATAGGTGCAAGTTTTGAACTGAATGGATTTGCCTTAGTTTTTAAAACTGCTGACAATATTTCTCCTGATTTCCAAATAAAAATATTGTTCTTTTTAAAGCTGCATTTTAGGAAATGACAAAACATCAAAATAAGAGAAATGATGCATGTTTTTTACACAGAAGAATAACGCAGTGGCATGCATGCATGGTCAAGAGTCTCTCCAGTTACTCAACCTTGGATGTTGAAAATTGTTTAAATAAACTTGTTTTAACAATCCACTTTGTTTCAGGAAAACATTCAGATGGATGCACGGTTTCAAGAAAAAGCATTAGAATTGAAATCGTAAGTATAGTGCATACTGTAAGTATCTTACAACATCAGAGGTGATGTGTGAGATTCTTTCGTTTTAACTTAAGCCGTAAGGCTGATACCCAAAATATTATGTATACTTTCTTAATCTGCTAGTCCAGTCCTCCACATGCTTCCAACACCTCTCTGCCCCACAAGTCTTGGCATTTCACAGATGCTCTGACTCAGTAATGCAGCCCAGTCAATTTAGTCGTAGTCAAAGTCACTTGGGTGTTGTTGAATGCCTATTTATCCTGCATCCAGCCTGCTGACTACATGCTCTCGAACTGTCTAATATGTCCCAGTCCTTGATATGTGTAGTTGTAATGTAATGTAAAAGAATACACACACACACACACACACACACACACACACATAGCTACAGTTAATACAGTAATTGTAACACAACTGTGGTGAACATTTGTTGAAGTGATAAGAGACATTAATGTGATGATGATGACGATGATGACCACCTCAGGGTAAGAAACATGTTAAAGACGATGATAAAGATTACGATGACTTGTGCAGAACAACACACAATGATAATGACCTTGGGATTAAAGGGTTTTGTGCAATGCACATGTGGCCAAGACTGAGCTGCTATTTTATTATTTTTTAGCATTTAAGGTGTGTCACTTTTGAGGTGCAAAACCACAGAAGAAGCCTTTCTGGAGCAATTTCAATTTACCACCATGAACTGAATGGCAACACCAGGAGGAAAGAGGCATTAACAATAACACTTAACATTATTCTACCAGAGAATTACTCTTTCATTGTTGTTATTTAAAGCAAGATCCATTTTTAGTTTCTTTTAGTGTTTTGTGAAACATTCCTCCTGTAACCAGCAACTCTTCTGTCAGTTTGAACCAGACAGGATGGCCTTTCTTGCATTTCTGCTTTGGGCACCTAGCACTGTGCCTCCAATTTGTGGTTCGTCCCTTCTCAGACTACTATCAGTGTCCTTACCAGAACAGATCAGGAGCACCGCAAATATCTTGCCATTTCTGAAGGGCTCTGACACAGCTGACGAGCTGTGGACCACGGAAAACAAATTGAAAATGAAGGAAGTCCCTCTACAAGTTTTAAGGTCTTGGCCTGGTGCTGGACACCCTACCAGTCCCTTTCCAGCCAGTGTAGGGAGGCAGAGAGCCGGTGCCAGGCCTGGGCAGGCTGCCAAAGCACCCTAACCATCAGAGAGAGACAGGGAGCCAAACTGTAGCAATCAGTTGGCAAACCGCAACAGGTTTATTCCCCTCTACTAAAGGCTAATATACTAGTTTTCTCCTCACCGAGTCATTTTGACAAAGCCAGTAAAAGGTATCTAGTTGATTTACATTCAGGCAGCTCTGCTACTCTACCACTGCATTTAATGGAAAGCCTGCAGTCGTATTAGTTTAAAAAAAACTCCTCTTTGTTTTTCCATTTATAAATGAATGAAACAGGAGTGTTACAGCCGTACTTTGAGTTTAAATGTAACCATCATAATGATTAAATAAATATTAAATATCATAAATAAAGAATACATATTAAATATTAAATACACATGAAGTAAAAACAACATAAATCATTATTCCTTCACTGTTTACTACATGCCCGCTAACAAAATTAAAAGTAAGGACACCAAAGAATATCCTCAAGAAATATGCTTGAGAAAAGGTTTTATTGAGAAGCAATTAGGTGAGTGATTCACTTTTGTTCATTGGGTGAATCATTTCGAATTTTAGATTTGATCCAGGGCAGAAATGCAGATATTTTGGAATAAACATTTGGAAAATCAGGTGAGTCACACCTGTTCTTTTGATTGAAGGAAACAATTCCCACAGCAGTGTTCCCACACACCAACGGACCTCCAGAGTCTCCCTGTTAAAACACACACACACACACACACACTTACTAAGCTGATGGTTGTCTCATTTTCCAAATTCTGTGAGTTTATAGTTTGGATCAGATCGACAAGAATGCAAGAGGAACTGATTTATCTTTTCCCCATGAGCTTTTTCATACCTGGCAAAATCCTCCGGGATGAAGAGCACACACCTTTCCTGGGGTTACATACTCCTTCCAGCTTTTCTTACATTGTGTGTAGTCTACGATGGTGACACGTGTTTCCATAAGACACCTACTTATAGGTTTATTGGTTCCAGTTAATCCCCAGCCAGCGACACTGCAGACTGTTTTGGCTGGGATGTCCTGTTCCTTTTGAGGGATGGGGATCCAGTTGATAGTTTGGCTCTTTATAGCAGGTTCAGGCAACTGCAGTAAGATCATTATTGGATAAATTAACAGTGTGATAAATCACTCTTCCATTGCAATCCAGTGATTTCGCAAATTGTTAGAAATCATTAAAACAATGTAAAAAATTGTAACTGTAAAATACTGTGAAGATGAATCTCAATCAGCTGCTGGAGCTTCACCTGTAATGTCTCGGCCAGTGGCCGGGAGAGGCCGCTGTTTAGTTTTTGTTAAGGATACTTTTATTTTGAAATTGGGTTGTGTGTGTCTGGTGTCACGTTTGTCAGCTATCCTGTGTTTTAGTTTAAGTGATTGTGTTAGGTGATTGGTTTCTGTTCTTGTCTGTTGTGTATTTAAGTTCTTTTGAGTTCTTGTCTGAGTTGCTGGCTATCCCTCACAATATTCTTCACATGTACCCGTTCCTTATGTGTCTTCTTTTTAGTGTACTTCTGTTAGGCCCTTGTGCCTTTTTGCTTTGGTTTTGTGTAGTCTGTGTTTTTTTTATAATAAAATTCCATCAAGGAACCTGCATCTTACGCCTCGCCTCACTACCCCTCAGTCACAGCTGTGACATCACCATGTTTGTTTCTACAGCTCTGTGATCTTACATTGATTCTCCCAGAACTTGCAGCTTGATGCTTGGAAATTTTGTTAATTCACCTTCAAACTAGGCATTATATGACTGTACATGTGATATTTATGGTCAAATTTAAATGTATTTTCCACTACTCAACTTTTAACTTTTCCTGTACAAACTAATGTAAACAACCCAGATAGCTGTCAACATTAAAATATGCACTAAGATATTAGATTAACAGCTGTTTAACTGCGAGTGAGCGCTGCTGAATCAGTGTTGGATCATTGTTTTAACAAGGCTGATAGTCCAGTGTTGAATTAATAGCTAGGAAAATACAAATCAATACGAACTCAACATCAGAGATCTACACTTACTCAATGGTCTCACCCAGCACCAGCCCTGCATCAATCAAAGTTTGCTATCTAGGGGTCCCCAAACCTGGAAACAATCCTTCAGGGATGCACAAGTCAACCCATAACCTTTGGGTTGGGTTAGTTTATTTGACCAGTCAAAAGTGAAAAAGCAACATTCTGAATGATTTAAAAAATTAGAAACAGTGTTTATTGGTCAGGTGTGAGTCATTGATTAACAATTTTTTTGTAGGTCAGGCAGGATGGGTTGCCTCTCATAATGGGTTGAGTGGGTGTGGGTCATAAAAATCCCGGATCTGTGCATCACTAACAGATGTGCAGATGTAACAACATGGTCATTTAAAGCGTTGCTGTTGTGTGTGTATATATAGACCTAAGAACTGCCTGTTTTAGTGTTGGTACATACCTTTAAAAGCAAGATATCATTATCATAGTTGGGGTGACCAGAAAAGTTTGGATGGCTGTAGTAAGCCTCCACTTTCATTTGGATGGAATCTGTCCAGCTGTCCAGATCATGCGCACCCAGCACTGCTGTAAGTTCAGATTCCCTGTTTTAAAGAACATTTTGGAAGTTGAAATGACACACTTGAAAACAATGTTTATCACAACACATCATTTACAAACTCTTAAAATAACAGAATAAACCAGTTATACCGCTGACCCATCCTTCTAAAGTTATTTAATATTATACATACATTATAAATAGACTTAATAAGGTTATGCTTACTATAAAGTGACTTTTTTAAAAGTGTTTAAATGGTATATAATCAGTTTATTAATAGTTATTTATTAGGGCATCCATTAAAATCATCCCAATAAAAACCACCTCACATGTTTAAATAACATGTGAATAAAAAGGACAACACTGACCTATTGCTTGCTAAATAGTGAGTTGACATTCATACTGTTAAGCCTTAGATTGTGCTGGTAGCAGCTAATTAAACCATTCCTAAACCTTTTAGAATTTGTAGACTTACTGTAAAGTGGCACCCAGTTCAGATTCTCTGACTCTGTGAGTCACCAATACTGTTTATTATTAGATGATTATTAATGACTATAGTGAAGAAGCACTCTAAGTAAAAATCTCACCTGTCCCGGCAGTGTGCAGCCGTCATGACGAATTGATTAGATACGAGGAAGCCACCACAGATGTGTCTACCCCCTTTCTGAATAGACACCATGTAGGGCCTGGAGTGTGGTTTGGCCTCTGTGCCGTTTACTATACCAACATCAACACTGGCTGTGAGAAAAGAAGAGGAGTTACAATATTTTTGTCTCTCAGAATTCATCGTGATATAAATTACATCAGTTTTGCCATTATGTGAGTTTATGAAAACTACAAGCAAGACAGACAGCTATTTTTCAAAAACTTCTAATGGAAGTTGTTAGGTGACACCTACCAGAGTGGCCCAAGTACGGCAGCAGAGCAGCCAGCAGGAGCAGGGAGGCGAGAGCCATGGTGTCGCAGGGAGAGAGTGTGTTCTTCTTGAAGAAGATGAAGTTTAAATAGGCTCATCTTCCCACAAACATACAGGTCGGTATGTGTCATTTCCACACCATCAGAAACCTTATTGACCTGTGTGGTCAGTAAACTGATACATGCTTACGTGCTTCAGAGTCTGTAATCTAAAAAACCAAAGACTAGTGGTGGAGTAGATGTAAAAAGTTTTTGTTAAAGCAAAGTATACATTTAATAAATATATATATATATATATATATAACATACAAACAATGCAATTTCTTGCTGAAAATCAGGTACAAACTCTACATATATACACACAGCACCATCAGCAGTTTTTGGCATCCCTGATAATTCTTTTAATATTATTGCATATGTTGACACTGAAAAATGAGAAGAATTAAACCATTCAAGTAAATGTATTTGTGTTAAATCCTTCATTAAGAAATAATTATTTTTTAACCAAATCACACAATTGTTTTGCACCCCTAACAATTCCTGTTGAATAAATGTAACTGAGGGATTTTTGTATTTTATACTTTACTAATTTTCAAGTTGATCAGAGTGTCTAGGAACTTTAATTAGTAATTCATGACCCTGTGTTTCTGGGGTATAAATACAATGTGTGACAGAGGCTCATTTCTCTTATCCACTTTTGAAAATGGGAAAGACAAAAGAACATGTCGTTTAAGTAAGGCAGACATGTGTTGATTTTCATAAGTCGGGAAATGGCTCCAAGAAAATAGGAACTCTTCTAAACTCGTCCATATCATCATTCAGAGCAGTAATTAAAAAGTTTAAAACAACCAGAACTGTGACAAACAAGGACCCAAGTTTATCCTGCCACCACACACAGTGAGGAGGATGGTAAGGGAGGAAGGAAATCTCCAAAGCTCACTGTCAGAAAACTGCACCAAAGAAAGGCACCTTGGGGTCACCAAGACTCCAGAACAACCATTAGACAATATCTACATGCCAACAGGTTGCTTGGGAGGCCTGCCAGGAAAAAGCCTTTTCTGTCCTACAAACACAAAAGTGTGGAGTTTGCTAAATCCAACTGGGACTTTAAGTGGAACCGTGTGCTTTGGTCTGATGAGACTAAGATTGAACGTTTTGGTAACAAACACTCCAGGTGGGTCTGGCATAAGAGAAAGGATGAATATGTGAAAAGCACCTCATGCCCACCGATTAGTACGGTGAGGTTCTGTGATGCTGTGGACATGTTTCTCTTCCAGTGGCCCTGGGAACCTTGTTAGAGTGTATGGCATCCTGAACTCTTTCTAGAATACCAGGACATTTAAAATAAAAAGCTGGTGGCCCCGGCCAAAAAACCCCCAAAAACTAAGAATGGGTCTTCACTGGGTCTTTCAGCAGGATAATGATCCATGACATATGGCTCCCTCTGTATTATCCCACCTTGTTCTTGAGACAGGGATTCTGATGGGGACACGAAAAAAACAAGTTAAGAATAGAGTTGTGGCGAAAACCTTTTAGAAGGACAGAAACAAGGACAGGAAGAGAGATGAGTGACAGTTTTTCAACAGAGGGTGCAGATTGAGGCTGAGGGAGGAAATGTGGTTATGGCTAGATTTTCAGAGCTGCTCAGGCAGCAGCATTTGGGGTTAGCTCTGTGGTCCCAGTATCAGTAAACTGGTGGTTGGGACAGCAACAGGGCTAGACACACGTAATCTTGCGGATACTGTGTTTCTGCTGTGTGCACGACAGTCAGCTCACTTAAAAAACCTGGTTCAAACTGGTTCTCTAAAGAGATATTACTAAACGTAGCTATAGTCCAGGGATGCCCAGTTTCAGTCCTGGAGGCCAGATGATATCTGGTAAGTAGTTATATCTGTTGAATATGAAAATCTGACGAAGCTGCCTGAGTGAGTAGCTTCATCTACTCTTTATCTACTTTCTCCAGCCTTGGTTCAGTTCCATTTAAAGTCTCAAGCCCTACTGTTAACACACAGGCCTAGTACTACTGATCTAAAAGTCTTCTCAACACACAGAGGTATATCAATCGCATGGGATCAATATACGCTTCAAATATAAATGCAATCCCCATGAAAAATTGTGCTTGTGACCTTGTTTGGAATAGAAAATGTATTAAGTTCATGCCATTTTTAATTTGTATCATGCCATGAAATTGAAATGTGAACAGAATCTGAATCACATTTCAAACAGCATTTTAGACATATGATTCAGCCTTTCAAAACACACACTGCTGCATACACCAGTAAAGTAGGTGGCAGCAGATATGTTGTTCAGCCAAGATGCTGCTTTGTCTCATTAATACTGGGAGTTATGTGGTTTCTGACAGAAATAACAGTTAACTTTGGTATTGAATATACCAACTCTATTTTCTGTTTTCTCTGGGTCGACCAGAGGAGGATGGCTCCCCATTTTAAGTCTGTCATTCCTCCCGAGGTTTCTTCCTCTAGGTTTAGGGATTTTTTTAAACTACCGTAAAGCTGTCACCAATTTCTTTACATGGTTTTATACAGTTTTGTTAGACGCAGTGAGAAGAAATCCCTTGCCCAAGCTATTAATGTTGTGGTAACATTGATGATTTGTGACAGGCGGGTTTGGAGAAAGAGGACACGCTCTTCAGAGAGTAAACGGTGTGGCAGAACGCTGCTGCAGGTCTGTTCTCCCTTACAGGACATTTTACACCAGGAGATGTTGGTCCAGAGCAGTTTGGATATTAAAGGATTCGTCCCACCCCAGTTACGGACTGTTTCAACTTCTGCAATCAGGCAGAAGGTTCCGCATCATCAGGGCCAAAACAGAGAGACTCGAGGAGCTTCTATCCCCAAGCCTCTCGAGTCCTGAATCAGAACATGCCCCCACTCCCCTCATAGCATTACCATAAGGGGCTGAAACAGGACCTCATATCATATTCAGTGTTATATTCCAGAACATTCACTTATTTCATATCATATCTGATTGATTATTACATCACCCACTATTACACTATACATGCTGCTTATTACTCTGATCACTCTGTTTACATTACACTGTTTACATCACTCTGGTCATTCTGTTTACACTGCACTACATTACTCTGGTCACTCTGCTAAATTACTCTGCTTGCATTGCTCTGGTTTACATTGCTGTGCTATGGCACTATGCACTTTATCATTCCATTTGCACATTGTACATATTGCTGCTACATTTATACAAATACATATAAAACCCTCCAATTGTATTAGCTTACATATTTTACCTCAAAATTGTGGTGCTCCTTGTGTTTTTTACTTTTAGATTTGTGTTTTAGAAAATTGCAGATCTGTGTTTAAACTTAATTGTACTTACATTTATACTTTATATCTACTTGTTCTCATTTCTTTGCTTTTAGTGTGTTTCAGAAAATCCCAGATATTTAAATCTGCTTATTGTTTGTAATGTTTGAACAGTCAAAAAAGGAGCGGTTCAGGATACATTTCACTGTGTGTTGTACTTGTATGACTATGCATGTGACAAAAAGAACCTTGAATCTGAAAATATAAAAGATTGAGGGCTTTTTTAAGGCGCTACAGACACTGGATGTTACAAGACACTACAACTACCACTACTGCCACTACTACTACTACTACTACTACCACTTTTGATTTAAACTAAAGTAAATAAAATTCAATCGTGGCTTAATTAAATGGTAATTGGATTAAGTAAACAAAATTGTACAAGCAGTCCCAAAATAATAGGGCTTGTGTTTCAGTTCTGGCCATTTGCGGAGCACATACTATTTTGGGTCTTCTCGTCTAACATTAACCTGACCTCCATTGTATAAATAAATTCTTTAACATATGTCCTTGTGCATCTGTGCCCAATCTGCTTCCAAGAAGTGGCCCGTACTTTGTTCAGTGTTATTTTGCTATCTAGGACGGCCAAAGGAATTTTGAAAGATATGATTCTTGGAGTAGTCATGCTACTCCACAGATTTAATAAAATACCAGTATGCAAAAGTTCACGCACACACAGTAATGCAGACAGCCAGTAAAATGCACCTGATTTATCTCCTGCCACCAGAGCTGAATCAGCAGCTGAATAGGCAATTGTCAGTGTGCTTACCAGATAAATCAAGTCTGAAAGAAAAGGTTTTTACTCAGGCTTTTGGTTAAATTTCACCTTAGGTCATATAAAGTCTATAGGAATGTAGTCTCAACTGAGATAAACACTGAACATGACGTGGTTCTTTATGTGGCTCTGATACCAGTTTATTCTTTAACCCTGCTCCCGAACTATTTGATATCCTCCATGCATTACTGGTTCTTCCAAGTAAGTCCACCCATTTTGCACTTCAGGAGCAGTACATTACGGGGCTGGCTTGTTTCTGCCTCTGCACGCAATGACTACTATTATTGGAAGCGCCCTTATAACGTGTATCCTACAACCTGCAAATTATTACAAGCAATGATATTTTAAATGTTTGTATTCTTTCCTTCACTATATCTAGCACAGGAGTCTGAATCAGGGAACACCAAAGTATATGTGTGAGAAATATGCTTGGGAAATCTTTTTATTTAGAAGAAACCAAAAGAAAGAGATGCTGTCTTCTGGTTCACTTATTAGATTGAAACCCATCGTGTTTAATTATAGACCTGATCCAGGACAAAATTGCAGATATTTTAGTATAAACATCTGGCTTGCTCGGTGAGTCACATGTCTTTGGGTCACCAAAGGAAACAATACCCACTGCAGTATTCTTACACACCAAGGGACCTCCAGAGTCTCCCTGTAAACACACAAATGAACACATTATTGTCTTGTTATTCAGAATGCATGTGTTTGTGCTGCGTTTGTGATATCAAAAACTACATTTTTTCATACCCAGCAAGTTGCTCCAGGATAAAGTGCACACACCATCCTCGATGTCAGAGTCATGTTCCAAAGCTTATTACATCCAGTCTGGTCTATGATTTTGACGTGTGTCTCCAACAGACGTTTGCTTGAACTTTTGAAGGTTCCTTTTTTGCCCCATCCAGCTATGCTACAGACTGAATTGGATGGGATGTTCTCCTCTGTTTGAGGGATGGGGATCATCTGGATGGTTTTGCTCATTTTGGCTTTTCCATGTAACTATAGCAAGAAAATAATTTGCTTAATTATTCACAAGGTGACAAAGTGTGACAGATGTGAAGGCCTCCTCTTCTATTGAGACTCTGATGCTCTACCAGTGTCGGTCAAGTAGTGAATGTTGCATTGCGTTCTTTGACATGCATTTAACATATTTTTTGTTTTATGTTGAAATCCTTGGTATTTTGTTCAGTTTTTTTGAGTCTCATCTGCTGAACTGATTGCTAAGCAAAACTGTAGTACATTATGTTGTTCCCTAGCTAGTTTCCACCCACCTATGAAAACAGCATAACTGAGCCAAGAGCAAATGCTGGAGCTTCCTCCGGGTTCAATATGTTATTTACATCATGTCTAAAAAATGAAGTAACTAATAATTAAATACAAAGTAAACAGAGCAAAGAAATCTATGCCAGGTGGAAGCCCAGAGTCCTCAAAGTTGGAAATAGTCTCTGAGATAGTATTTGAGATTATTAAGAGCCTGTCGAAGTGCAGCAATTTACCTTTAAGAGCATGATGTCGTTATCATACGTGACAGTGTTGTACTCTGGATGGATATGATAAGTCTTCACTTGAAAGGGGATAGAACCATCTTTCCCATCTGACAGATCATGAGCCCCCATCACAGCTGTTAGAACTGATTTCTTTCTGTGAGGATCATTAGTAGATTCATTGTTTTGACAGTGCTAGTGGCACCATACACAACCAATACAAAATAGTCTAAGACTTTATTAGCTATGTGGTTAAATGTAAGGCATTTTGATTTATTCTGAAGACACTTTTAAACAAAAATTCCACAAATTAAAAATTTACCTCCAGCAGTGCGCAGCTGTCATGACGAATTCTGGAGTCACAAGGAAGCCACCACAGATGTGTACTCCATTTTCCTGGAGAGAGACCATGTAGGGTCTGGAGTGTGGTTTAGCCTCCGTCCCATTCACGATACCATCGTTAACACTGGCTGAAAACAACATAGATTTTACATGCAGAAATTATAAATTACATGTCACCTCAGTGTGAAATTCCTAACAAGAGATCAGTTTTGCTTCTCTCAGTGGCAGATTTAATTATTGAGTAATAGGTATTTCATATTTTAAATTCATATTTTCTCTAGTTTCTGTGAACTGAATTTGATTGCACTGTATTTTCATGCCATGATGTATGCTCATGTAAATGCCATGCAATTTACAAATAACAACACTAACCCAAATCAAGCCTTGAGATAAGCTACACTCACCAGTATGGCCCAAGCACAGCAGCAGAGCAGCCAGCAGATACAGAGTGATGAAAGTCATGCTGCAGTGAGACGAAGAAAAAGAAGAAGGTGTTTTAAATAACAAATCGGGAGGATTCAGGTCCCCTGAAAACTTCTGTCTTTTCCCAGAAAAGAGAAGCAGTGGCAAGCTTGCATGGTTATATGGTTAAGAACCTTTACCTTAGAAGGAGGTAAACCACTGAAGGCATGCAACATACTGTAACTATCTTACAGCAACATCAATGATATTTTAGTTTGAATTATAAGACAGGAAAAACAGGTCATTTGTATATTTGCTCTACAACGGCATTCGAAACAGCAGTGTTCTTGCTGACATCACAGCTCAGCTTGGTTCAAAAGTCTCGACTTGAACCTGCATTTTCATATAATTACTATTTACTGTAAAAAACAATAATATACCCCACATTGTCAGTGTTCATTTTCAATAAATATATATCTTTCAAAGGTTATATATACACGTGATGTGCGAGTAAGAATTAGAATCTCAGGCCAACAAACATTTTGATGAAGATGATGCCGACGAAGACATCAGGACAACAAACATCATGATGACCTCCAGAATAACACATGATAATGATGATGATCATGAAGATGATGGCCACTGGTCATCATACATTTCGAAAATGACCTCAGAACAACATATGGTGGTGATTTACCACAGGATGACCAACATGATAAATACGATGATGATGATGATGGTGGTTTCAGTATCTGTGTTTGCAATATTTTAGCACATGGTTCTGAGTAATCCAGGCTCTTAGTTGGTTCTGCACCAGCTGTGGATCAAGCCGACTAAGCCTCATTTGCATACAGCCAAAGAGATTGCTCCACAACTAGCCTCAGACGTTGCTCCACAACTAGCCTCAGACATTGCTCAAGCTCTAGTTCTGCTTATGTGGTGTACTTGATCTGTCTTCAGCTCATAAGTTCAGCTTGTTTGAAGTTGCTTGCTCTTTTAATTGTCTATCTTGTTGATGAGTTGGCTCCTTTGTTGCTAGTTTGCTTAGCCTATTGTTTGAACTGCTGTCACCTGGTCTGAGTTGATTGGCTGTATATTGCTGGGTGGGTCCAGCAGGTACTATATACACACTCCCAATTGCACATTTTTTGTGTCTGTGTTCTTTCTAACTAATCTAGGAACCAATTTTGCTCTGTTTCTGCCTGTTTTTTATTAACATTTTTCCAATAACCTCCTGCACTAAACATTTTAGTTACCTCTCCCCATCTTTCCAACAGTCATCATTTGTTGTTCACTTTCTCTCTCTAGACCTACTCTTCCAAGTCAAACTAGAAGAATCTGCCTCCTTTTCTTCACTTTTCAAACATCCTCTCAAATGATCCTTCCCTGCAGTAACCACCCTGCTATTCTACTCTCCTCTTACCTTCTTTACTCCACTTTCTACTGGCAATGTTCTTAAGCTCCTGACATCCTTTAAAAAAACCTACCACATCACCAATTGATCCAATTGCATCAAACACATTTTTATTACCATATCTTCAGAGCTTCTCCCTAATAACATATAATAAATGACTGCTTGGAAACCATGTTCCAGTTCAGCATCAGATTGGCTTTATTCACACCAATCCTAAAAAAGACTACATTTAACATCACTGATATGAACAATTAGAGACTGGTATCTCTTCTCTCCTTCCCATGAAGCATGCTGTATATAACCAACTCAACATTTTTTCTATCACAAAACTAGGCTTAATGGCCCAAACCTGCCTGGATTTAAAGCAGCATATTCTACTGAAACTGTCACTGAGGAGTTTCATGCACCCAAAACATCTAAACTGTCTTTGGCTCTAAGGCTTTTAGATCTTTCTGCAGCTTTCAATACTGTCAACGATCAGATCCTCCTAGCTTCACTCACCAAACTTGGAATCACTGCTCCTGCTAGGCAATGGGTTGTGTCCCACCTTGAGGGTTGCAGTTACCAAATACCATGGAAAGGATCTGTGTCTGCCCCACAAAGACTTACCACTGGTTTTCCCTAAGACCCTTCTCCTTTCCTTATACACTTGCTGTCTTGGTGATATATCTTCAGATGGTTAACAATATTTTCTGAACTTGCAGGTGCCTTCTTACTTACATCAGGAGAATTCGTCCATTCTTCACCACTGCCACCACTCAGATGCTTGTCCAGTCACTTGTCATCTCAAGACTAGACTACTGTAACTTATTCCTGGCTGACCTTCCTCTGAAAAGCACAAGACCTCTACAGATGATTCAGAATGCAGCAATAAGATTCAAGATTCTTTATTTTTCACATGCATAGTTTCACAAGTACAACACGCAGCGAAATGTTTCCATGTGTGGTCCTAATACACCAAAATTCTAATACACCACGCCACTCTTGCAAACCCTTCACTGGCTGCTTGCGTCAGATTTGAACCTCTAACACTTGCCTACAAAGCCAAAAATGGACCAGCTCTGTCCGTGGTGATCTATTAGCAAAGATCACCACGGGTCACAGCTCGCCCTCTTAATTCGAGCACAGCTTGACTTGACCCTTGTGTTTTCAATGGTCCAAGACATGCATCACGAGTTTTCAGAGCTTTGGCACCAAAGTGGTGGAACAAACATCCCCCGAGCACCAGAACTGCTGAGACCCTCACTGTCCTCAAATGGTGACTGAAGACCCACCTCTTAACTGAGCACTTAGGATAACAACTACATGTTCATGTCATAAACTAACTTAGCTAACACAAACTTCTACATGTGTGATCTTATATGTCCCTGGTGGAGTAGTTTTCTCTAGCTCTTGTAGAATCTTAGTCTACTAGCAGCTCTTAACGTTAGGTCTAGGCTTACAAGTGTGAGGGACATGTTTTATAAACGACAAAGCGCCCGTGTACATCGCTCTGGATAAGAGCATCTGTGAAATGCTGTAAATGTAAGCTCTACCCTCAGAGATTGCTCCAGCCTCAGATATTACTTCAGCTCTAGCCTCAGACGTTGGTGCAAGAAATGACCGCTCATTTCCCTAGATGCGCTTGTATTCGGCCCTCCATGTGATATAAACGAAAACAGGACTCATCGGAACTCAGCTGTGTGGCCATTTTGCGCGGTGCAGCCTTTTTACAGTGTACAAGAGGGAGCGCTTACAGAAGTCAAACCAGACAGAAAACTCACCCAGTACTCATCCACTGTCTCGCACGCCAATAATGATACATTGACAATCAAAATAAGCTCATAGCTTGTCATTGTATCTAATATTTCTCATTTTGATTTTAATAGAATTTATAAAAATACCATTGTGGGCCAACTGGCAAATTTGAATACTGGAGGTGCTAAAATGTGTTTCAAGCAGTTGTGGACTGAGAAAGAAGAAATTACTCATAGTTATTCTGTAAAATGGTGTGTTTGTCCTACATCACATGTCTCTCATACACCAGTGAATGAACAAGGCTGCATAACCAAAGACTAGACACAGGGGAAAACAGACACTGGTCACAGCAAATTTATTCTGAAGAATTGCTTTTATTGTGATTAATTTAGACAAATGTCTTAGATGAAGATCATATATTTCCAACTACGGATCAGATCCAAGACAGAAATGCATATATTCTGGCATCTCACATATTCTGGTGAGACATCACCAAAAGAGCTTCAGGACAGATGACCAGTTCATAACAAAAGAAACACAAGCAAAAAGGAAATAATTTTAGACAATAACAGGAATATGATCTATTAAATGCTAATGTATTCGACTGCAAGCAATGATGCTTTGAATTTGCTTGATTTAAGTACATAATTTTCTGCTGGAAGACAAAAGTGTTGATTTGGGAAATATATTTTACTTGCGTAAAAGGCTAATCTACGCACACAGATGTTTTAAAAATTTGATTCAAGGCCAGAAGTTCAAAGCACATGAACATTTTCACAGATACGTTTTAAATACATGTCAGTGGTTGTGTGGATGTAAATTGTACATTCACACTTTACTTGCACAACTCTGTTATTCAAAATAAGTGAAGAAAAAAAAATCTTACTTTAAAAACTTGATTAAAGTAACATTTTCATTAATGGAAAAAACTAAAAAGTGCTTTAAAGATTAAAATGTGAGGCCAACAGTCACATGCAATCAAACTAAATGACGTAATAAACAACAACAAAAACAGCTCAAGCAGTTTTCATCGCATTTGTTATCCAGGTAAGGATCTGAGCGTAGACGTTGGATGCATTTGGATATCTGCAGTATTCGTTATAATTGAAAGAGACAATGCCCACTGCTACAGAACCACACACCCGCCGGAATCATACTGCAAGAATCACACAGCAAAAGTGAAATATTTTATATTACTGCAAAGTTTCACAGTGTGAACACAGTGTATTTGGTCACTGTTACAATATCACATGACCATCCTACCGTACACGCGCCACTTTTCTCGGAACCACCTGCACACAGCACGTTCTTTGGGAGCTCAGTATTCACAGAACTCTGTTCACTCTGGCAGTGTTGGAATGTTATGGTTGACACATTAGTGTCCATAAGGTCCGTTACTTTGTCTTGTGTCTCCGTCCTTCCCCATTCCGCCATCATGCACTTGGTGTCTGGCTTAACTGGTTCGTCCTTTTGCCGATAGATCTCACCCCTTCATGGCTCATTACATTGTTTCCAGAAAGCTTGAATTTTTTAGAATAGAAATACATATTTTTGTTCACAGTGACTTTTTTACTTTTGTGTTTATATTATAGTATAGAATTGTCATTGGTAAGGATACACACCCAATCAGTCATAACATTAAAACCACCTGCCTAATATTTTGTGGCTCTGACCCATCAACCAAAGATGTCTGAAGTAAAGTATATCGGGCAGTTATAAATCCCATAATTAGATGCAGATAAGCGCATGACTCCCTCTTATCTGACCACTCTGCTTAAACAGACATAAACACATCATACAGTCCCTTTGATCACTCAACAACCGTATGACATTGTCTGGTTAAAGGGTTTTACTCACCCCAATTGCATTACGGGTCTGTCAATAAATGCTACTTGATTGAATCCTGTAACTGTTGTTATCACTAAAGACATGAAGCCAGATGAAGCCACAGCTTTAGTCATTATTATTGATTCCAAATAAAAATATAGTAATAAACCTAACTAATAGTTATTCATTCACTCATTTTCTTTAGCTACTTATTCCTCACTAGGTTCATGAGCCTATCCCGGGGCCAATGCGTACGAGGCAAGGACTCACTCTGGACGGAGCGCCAGCCCACCACAGGACGGGACTTAACTCATTAATTAAAATTACAATAAGGTGCAAGTAATTGTATGAGACAGATACTTAATGCGAGTTATATTAGCAGTACCTACACCTATTAGTCATTGTATTCTTAATTTTTTAATTTTGTTGCCATTCACAGGACAGCAGTGACACCAACATGGTTGCGTGTGTTATTCTGGCCTGAGTGCATCAAATTCAGCAAAACTGCTGGGATCTTCAGCACGGATGAGAAATTCTACTGAAAGTTTTTACCGCAAACCGAGATGTTTGATGTGCATGGCTGCGCTTAAAGGTGTTCCTGTGGAAGTGGCTGTCCACGACACTGAATAACTGAGAAAGCTGTTGTATCAGCAAAGATTAAACCATCATCACATATCTCTTATCTGCTCCTGACGCCTGATCTTGGTAATCAGCTAATCAATAAGCCTGTACACAGTTGAAGTGGGCACACCATAGCTGGGAGAACTCTAAAATGAGCAGGACCGGGGTACTTCAGGATCAAGGCTTGATCAAGGCACACAGATGTGTTGAGCGGTCCAGTGACGTTGTCTTAATGGCAGCTCGAAAAGATACAGTTCCTGGCTTTACACGTCTTGGAAAAAGCAAGTAGTAACCTTCTCCCTCCTAGCTTGATAGCACTGTGCACTGGGATATACCCAGCCTGCGGGGAGAACTGGATATGACTAAATTGGGTTAAAAACATCATTTTACATCTATGCAAAACATTCAGATTTTGTTTGAAATCCAGGTCCCACATATTTCATAGATATAGTCCACCGTCATTTCTAAGATAAACACGCAAGTGTACGTGCGAACCTTCTGTTTCAGACATGTCCTGTGAGAGAGCAGAGTTGGCGGTGAGTTGTGTGGTCACAGTGTGAGTAAACGTATGGTTTGCTTAGCTTATCACTTAGAAGCAACAGGGATATATGCTTGTGGATATGACGTGTGGGTGCTGTGTGCATGACCCGCAGTGAACTCAGTAAACTGCCATTACAGGTGCAGCATAAAATTAGGAATTTCTTTGCTTACCACACATCACATTTTGATGTTAATGCTGGACTTAGAATGGTCCACCATCCAAATAATACCTCATGGACTCATGGAGGCTCCCGCTCATTTTCATACATGGACACTGGCAAGGGCAGACCATAATGGCACAAGACATGACAAACATTATCTGTTAGTAAAAACCATTCCTATACACACAGAACATGCCCTTCGATTAAAAAAGAATCAAATATACTATACTTTTAGACTTTTAACTGTGGCTGTGACTACAAATCATACTTTTAGACTTTTAACTGTGGCTGTGACTACAAATCAGGCTCAAATGAGGAAAAATCACACCTCTGTGGAAATGCTCATTTCTGCAGGCACACCTATGTGATTCTGGTGGCATCTTAGCACTAAGCTAATGGCATCAGACAGTATTGTTTATGCTTCGAGCTTAAACACAGAAACCAAAATCTTGTGAAAACATATAAACATATATTTAGGTTTTTTTCTTTTATATTTTTCATCTGCCTCAGTAAAGAGTCCTGGTATGCAGCTGTCACTGTTTAACCTTTTTGAAACTACTGGTTGAGCTGCTGCTCATATTCACATTCACTGATGTTCTCCAGTGCACTGTGTCCCAGTGCACAAAGCAAGTTGCACAAAGACATGCCTGGATGAGATCAATGTGGAAGAAGCTGACTGGCCCGCACAGAGTCCTGACCTCAACCCCATCCAACACCTTTGGGATGAACCGGACTGGAAATCGTGAGCCAGGCCTTCTCATCCATGACCTCATAAATGTTCTACAGAATGAATGGGCACAAATTCCCAAATAAACTCCAGAATCTTGTGGAAACCCTTCCAAAAAGAGTGGAAGCTGTTATAACTGTAAAGGGGGGACCAACTCCACATTAAAGTCTATTGATTTGAACGCAACGTCCCAATACTTTTGTCCAAATAATGTATCATTAGGCCTCTTTTTTCCATATAGTGTATTATTAAAATAGTCTGAGGGATTGTTTCCAAAGACTATACAAAGGCCCTGGAGGGACATTGTTTCAACTTTGAATTAAATGATAGTTATTTTTCAATCTTGAAAATTGTTTTGCTGTAAATGCTAAATGGTTCTCATACATTCATGTAAAATTTGGACACCTCTGATTAAATTACATTTTGTTGAGTGACAATAAGTAGAGAACACACTTCTGTACATTCTAATACCAAAATACGGGGCTAAAACGGGGCTAAAATGTGACCTGTTCAAAAAATTATGGCACATTTCACATTTTATGTTTTTTATATGTTAGTCTCAGCAAAATAAATTGAAATTGTGCACTAAAATGTTATGAATTATTTACCCGTGAAGAACGGTGTGTCGCACTAGTTCTGCTTTTGGCGCTCACGTGTCATAAATTGTCAAGTCATAAAATCGATTTTCATGAAAACACATCGCCTTGACCTGTTAATTCGAATTAATCGATAAAATGGAAATATCGCCCACCTCTAGAACATAATGATACTATATTTACCACTACGGGGTCAAACTTTCCAGGGTCTGTGTCTTGACGTTTTGTTCAGGTATAGATTTGTAGGACTAGGTGCAGGACGAGTAAATGTAATTTACCACTCACTTAATATGGTTCAGTGCTCCTAACTGGCAATTGTATATAATATAATCATACTTATGGTACAATATCATACTTGTGGCGCAATAATATTATGGTGCAATATTTACTCTGGTTTGTTTTGCATTGTTTTGCATTCACACTATACTTGTTACATTGTTGCACCGTCTATTTATTTGACTGTTTTCTTGAATGTTGTCTCATCACATTAGGTAGGGGTACACAATTGCTGATGATTTTAAAGTAACCTTGAACCACTGAAGAAAAGCTGCATTCGTGAAAGCGGGGCAGTGAATTCATTAAAGCTTTTGTTGCTGTGTTTTCTGTTGACTTATGTCATGGAGGATTTGTACTGCGTTTGATTAAAAGACATCACACTAGAAAGGTTTGGCTACACTGAGCAGAACTGAGAGAAAATCTTGCTGGGCACAGGTTGCTGCATTCTAGAGAAGTTTTCCATGGGAATAAGACTGTGGAACGGTTACTCTCTGTGTTCAGCCCTATATTGGGAAAGGCCTCTGTCCTTCAACACAGGGTTAAATCAACATCAGAGTGACTTCAAAAGATCAAATGCATATTTTCCAAAGGCCAGAATCCTGACCTCAACCTCACCAAAATGGTAATACGAAACAGGCCGTTCAAACACGTCCCACCAAGCAGTTTCTTAAGGAATCACTGACTAACAGCCGGATTTCTGAATGAAGCAAGCTTATCTTAAATGTCCCGTTTGAAACTCCCATTCATTGGCTGGGTGTTCAACAAAGACTCTTAAGTCGGCATCGGAGAAATGATGCAAAGTCAGACTGATGGGGGAGATAAGCAAAAATGTGTCAAAGCAGCAGAGGTTGATGACTAAGTGACAGGCTTTGCCACTGCTGAAGCTACAGTTTATGACATCTCAGTGTCAGCACTTGTTGCACCGTTTTGGTGTACCCAGGCGTAAAGAGGGGGGTTGCATGCGTGCAGAGTTTCGGCCGTTGTCCGGGAAACAAGGGTGGGGGGGGGGGAGATGATTTTGAAGATGGTTCCGACGCCCATGGTTTCTGGTCACTTGATATACTGTATATTTTCAAGCAGATTAGAAGTGAAATGATATTTTTAGTTAGTTCCTTTTTAAACAAAAGTGTTTTTTGTACATTTCAGTTTAAAACTAGGTTAAAAGCCAGAGCAGAAGTACCAGGTGATTTCCCCTGAAACTTCTTAACTGAATAATTAATCTGTTTTTAGTGGGAAATTCTGCAGATTTAAAAAAAAAAAACAAGTCATTCGGAGGGTTTTGGTCCAAAATTACCATCTAAAATGATCGTAGGACCTACTGAAAATGAGTTTGGAATGTAATGATGATAATAGTACAAAAGAGTCAAACTTAGATATATTTGTTAGGATACCTAATTTAATTTAGATATATTTGTTAGGATACCTTTTTGCCTTTATTTGTTCATGAAAATCCCATTTAAGACAATTGGATAAGATGTTTGAATTGCTTTGATTCTTGTTTTGTTGTGTATAAATGTTGAAATCTATCAGACCAGGAGAATGGTCCAATTCAACATAGCAGTGATTCCCTGACCTGCAAAGATGCAAATAACGAATACAAAAAGATTAAAACGTTTTTGTTTATTTATGCGTTAGTGCTTATTACCATTTATGCATTCATTTGACTATTTACTGTGAAATTACACCAGTAATCTAGACATTTAGTGTGATGGGATGGTTAGAGTCCCCCTGTGGTGGTCTC
Organism: Bryconaethiops microstoma; assembly: GCA_037577275.1. Lineage (NCBI taxonomy): Eukaryota > Metazoa > Chordata > Actinopteri > Characiformes > Alestidae > Bryconaethiops > Bryconaethiops microstoma. Next base: position 21,926 of record JBBJLS010081589.1, read on the forward strand.
TGTGGAAAGTAGTTGAAATGGTTTACCTGCAGCAGCATGATGCCATTGTGTGGAAAAGCATATGGTAGAACTTCACTGCTATGTGGGTGGAATTGGATTTTGTTCCACCCACATGAGCCCCATCACTGTCAGCTCTTTCCCACTGTTTAGATGAACCAGAGTCATTTTTTACTTGGAGAAACATTAGCAATCACTGGACAGACTGACTGCAGATACTTTAAGCTTGACTTATGAAGGTATTCATTAAAAGTTTCACACTGAAATGGTTGTATTTGCAGAAATGTCCTCATAATCTACGAGGCATTGGATTTTCATTCTTGATGCATCAAGATTAATAGGCGCAGTAGATTTCTAGCATTATCATTGATTGTCATCCAATATATCTTTAACATTTTTGGACGCTTTAATTTTGACATAAAAAAAGTGAATATTTTAAAGCTCACAGTATATCCTAAACCACACCCTTACATCACATTAATGAAAAGCTGCATGTGATTTAATGATGTGTTTTAACTGAAACAATTTTGGTGACCTTTGACTTAAAAATGTCTTGGCTAATTGACTACATCTGTGGTGCAAGGAAGATTTTGTAAAGTAGATTTTTTGCTGCAAGGTAAGGTTTAAGTCAGTTCAGTATAGTTAACTGAATTGATCTGAACTTCCCATTATTTCTGTCAGTTTTATTTGTTATTGTTGGGATCTGAATGATGCACTCTCTGGATTATTTGTGAAAATGGGAAAATGGTCAGTTTGGTGACATTAGGTGTCCTGCCATTTACCCTGAATTGTAGACACTAACCCTGTACAAGTAAACTACTGATGGGTAAACAGGAAATTGGTAGCTGTTGTGAGGATGACGTGACTTTGTGGTGGAGCTTAATTTGCCTATCATGTATCTTGCTGAGATGAGTTCTCACACTTGCCATGGCTCTCGTCCTGTTGCTTCTGTTGGCTGCTCTGATTCCACACCTATGCCATTCTGGTAAGTGCCAGTTACGCATAGTTACTCCTGTCTGTTATAGCAAGGATGGGCAACCTTGGACCCGATAATCTACTGTCCTAATGTACAAGCCTAATCTAACACACCTGGTCCAATTAATGAAGGCCTTCAAGAGTATCTGAATATTGACTCTCCAGGACAGTAGATCTACGGGACCAGAGTTTGGCAGCTCTGCCAAGTACCTCATTAGGCCTTTGGTTTTGGTTTGACCTGTTTTATCTATGAAAGAAAATAAAAACAAAAACATAGTTTCTGAGGCATAGTAAAGAAGTGCATGACATTTAATGTCTGCTTAACCATGTGTTGTCGTAATCGGTTCAGCTTCCCTCTTTTGTCTTCAGCTGGGGTAAATGTTGGTATAGTGAATGGCACGGAGGCTAAGGCGCACTCCCGGCCCTACATGGTTTCTCTGCAATCGGAGGAGAAACACCTTTGTGGTGGCTTCCTCATTTCTGAAAGCTTCGTCATGACCGCTGCGCACTGTTTTGAAAAGTAAGCTTTTTTGAGAATCTCATGTTTTAGTATGATGTGGTACATAACCTCTTTTTAAGTTTTATTTGTCCACAGGATCCTTAAATCAGCCCATTTTAATTTCAGTGTTTTTGCGATGTCATAAAATATGGCGCATACAGCATGTTATTCACATTTAGGCTTTCAGGAGTGTTTCTGCTCAGACTGTCTTTTTTTTTTTGCCCAATAATTACACATTTTTAATTTAAGACAACCCAACCTAACAATTAATATGTATTTTTGTCAGAAGCACATTTTGCATCAGCTATGCAACAAAAAATTGCAGTACTCTCAACCCAAAAGTTTCTCTATAGTACCAGACAAGGGTTATACATGGCTTATAATAACAGAACAATTTTGGTACTATATAGAACCATTTAAAGGCTTTTTAAAGAATTATGTGTAATCTAAGTGAGAGGAAACATTTGTGCAAAGATCCATTTCTGCAATCAAGAAGTTCTATAATCAGTGCCTGTGCTAAAGAACTATTTTAAAGGATGCACCTACTCGTTTCTCTCAGCTGTACAAAGGAACAGGTGAAAGCAGTGATAGGAGCTCATGATCTGACAGCCAACGACTTCAAGAGCATAAACGTGAAGGAGATCCACCGCCATCCAGACTGGGGGAATATAACCGAACCAAAAAATGACATCATGCTGTTGGAAGTAATTGATCTCTCCCAGCTAACTTTTGTTTATATGTATAAAATAATATACCGTCACTGTCCATATATAGCCACTGACCATAGTGCCATAGTGACTAAAGGCTCACTTGCTCAGTTCTAGTTACTGGTAGATGATCAAGATGTGTAGTAAGGCTGTCCAGTATGTCAGTGATGTAAATAGGACAATGTTCGTGTATTATTTTGAGTCTATTTGATATTCAGTTCTGTTTACTGCATTTGCTCATTATTTTGAGGATCTTCTTACAGCTAGAAGAGCAAGCTAAAAAAAGCCACAATGTTGACTGGATTTCCATCCCAAAAACACTTCGCAAGGACCCTGAGCAATACAGCGCTTGCAGTATAGCTGGTTGGGGACAAATAAGAAGCAATGAAAAAACAAGTGATGTCCTATTGGAGGCAAATGTCACAATCATAGACAGCGATAAATGCACAAATACCTGGAAACTCTCCAACATACTGTGTACAGATTCTCATCGTGGTGGATTTTGCCAGGTAAATTATTTAACACCAGTCCCAGACAAGTAAATAAAAAAATAGATCTTTAATCAGTTTTTATAAAGGTTGATTTAGCTATGTGTTAATCTACATGTTTTTTGTTTGTTTGTTTGTTTTCTGCAGGGAGACTCTGGAGGCCCTTTGGTGTGTAATAATATTGCAGTCGGAGTTATTTCATTTTTTGCATTACCCAACTGTGATAATACAACATATCCATATGTCTACACAGATATTTCTAAATTCCTGCCCTGGATCAGTAAAATAATTGGAAGAATGGAAAAATAATTAAATAAACAACATTTGATTGGCTGTGCTGGACAGACGATTTTGAAACTCACCCAGTTTGCATTCATTTCCATGTAGTTACTGAAAAATATGCCTCCTGGTGTAATTGGCCTGGCATTTCAATTGATTGTGTGTATCTTTGCTGTCCACTTTTTTCAGATAAATAACTAATAACATTCGTTTTGATGTTGGTGCCAATAAAATGTTTTGCCGGGTTTATATTGCAACAGTTTGTTAAATATTATATACGCACGAACGGTTGCATGCATTTAAAAGTTAATGTCAGACATTGCTGGTTAATAATCTTAGACCAATAGAACAACAGATATTTAACTTTTTCCTTATCTGAAGGAATGTCTGTATAGTTTGGCAGGTATGTGACCACTCTCTACACAAAAAGATGCTCGTCCAGTACAAGTACACATGAGTAGTACTTCATTCTACAGTAGTGAGTAGTGAGACATTCATTCCCTGTATTGTTTCCTTTCTGCATTTGCCTCCTGTTTTTATTCACTCCTTAGTTCCTTGTCATGCCCTTCATCTGGTGACCCCTGGTGTGTCCCCTCCCACTGTAATCTTATCCGGGTGTTTCCTCTTCTGTGTCTGTGTATATACACCAATTTGTCAGTCATTGTGGTATTAGTGATTTGCTCTTTCTGTCTCGTGAAGTTCTGTGTTATTTCCAGTTTGGTTGTTTTATTTTCCTCTCTATTGTTTTTTTTCCTAATGTTTTTATGTTTACTTTGGAAGTTTTCCTGTTCCATTTTCATATTTTCATTATAGAGCACAATATTAGGTGTGCCACTTTGGAGAAAAATGAAAGAAAACTCACACTCGCATCATGCCTCCTCATCTCAGTCACTACTCCTGCCAGACCAAAGAACTGTTTTATCAGACCAATTAGAAGACTGGAGATGCCCCAATTGTTGCCAGATTTAATTGTTGCTTTTGGTTAACCAGTAAGACGTGCACAAAACCCTACACTTTATTTTTGTTATTTTATATCGCCTTATTTAACCTTGTTTAATTTTATCTTAAGCCCTGCTTTCATTCTATATTATTTGCATTGTTACTGTTATTGTGTAGTTTTTATTTCATGCTTTATTTTTGAATAGCACACCATGTTAGTTCTGTGTATGATATCGTGCTGAACAAATTGACTTGCATTGCCTGACCTATTATCAGTTCCAAGAGGTTTAATGACGATTCAAATAAATGTTTATACATGAAAAATATAAAAAGTCCATGATATGCACTTTTTCCTAACAAGGGTTCAGTAAGAAGTATAATGACTTGTCAATATATAACAAACTCAAAGCAAGGGAATCAGGTTCAGAAACCATTTTATTCGACTGAAGGGCGAATGTCAGAAACACACAAAAACAGTGTTATCAATGGCAGGCAGAGACATAATCCAGAAAACAGCCCGTATATACAAGCAATGGCAACCAAGGATATCACAGACACATCAATCAGAATATCAGTATATGGGATAAAATAAGATAACACTTTATTATATTTGCACGTAAAGCACAAGTTGGTACCACTTGTCAGAAAGGAGGCTTAGTATGCAACAGACTTGGTAATACTTCATAGAGTTCAATCACTGGACAATGTTCTTATGTACTGCTAGAAGAAGACAGTCCCAAATAATGAGCAGTTCATGAAGATATGGTGACACCTACTGACGTAGAGGCTGCAAAGCACCTGGAACCCTTACACAATTTTACAGCAAATAATGTTTTAATGGATACAAACAGTACTAATGTGTTAAATACGCTACATTTCATTCATGTATTATTTCTATGAATTTGCCGACAAACTTTTGCCGGTACAATAAAGTGACTCTCTTAGAGTACAAACCATGGGAGCTCTGTTTGGACACCTCACCACTGCTGTGGTCCTGAGCTGAATGGTAACTTTACCACAAGTCTTTTGGTCGGACGTCAGAGTACAAACCTCACCTAATGAAGAGTTTCCTGTTTTCTTCTTTGGTGTTTTTGGGTCTGGTTGACTGATGTGGTGTTATATCCTTCATAGGCTCCATTAGCCATAAATCAGAGGCATAAATGTCATATTTCTTAAAAAAATTGCTCATTTGGAATCTTCGGTCCTCACCAACAATAAATCAATTCTAGTTATTACAAACATAAAAGCCACATCAGCACAGTGAACTGTTCATTTAACAAATCTAGATTTTGTAACACCTCTAGTATATTGTACTTTGTATTTTCCTGGCACAAAACATAACATTGGATAAAAATAATTTCTTGTCAAAGCTGTTGCTTTTTACAGGAGATTGGTGGAAAGTTTGGTGGGTGGAGGGAAAAAAAGAAAATCTGTTAAGATCCCAGACTACTATCTGTACTGTTGTACTGTAGATCTCAGACTACTACTTTACTCTCACTGAGGCCCTGTGTTTCCAGACCTGATGACGTGTGTATATATGCGTGTGTGTATATATGTGTGTATATATATGTGTATATATATGTATGTATATATGTATGTATAGATTCAAGATTCAAAGGGTTTGTCATATGTACAGAAAAAAAGTGGCATTTTCTCTGTGCAATGAAATTCCTTCTTTGCTGTCCACATATAAATGCCAAGTTAGGTAAAGAGTTAATAACTAAAAATAAAAATAAAGAAAAAAATAAAGAATAAAAGGAAATAAAAATAAAGAAATATATATATATATATATATATATATAAAAATAGAACAAGATAAGAAATACAAATAAGTAAGTAAAGACAAGTGTGATGTGCAGGTGTAGATAAATATAAACTGTGCATTTGCAATGAAAGAAATGTGCAAAAGAGCAAAGGAGCAGAAAAACAAAACAAGTCTTCATACTTTTGACTGTTTTCTTGTTTGTTTTGACTTACACTAATTCTTATCTAAATAACCATTTCTAGATATGTATAAGTAATAACGCATTTAAAACGATGATCAATTAGGAATAACAGCAGAAACACAACACAGATCAAAACTGACAAATGGAATGACATTAAAGGAGGCCATAAATAAAAAAATAATGTATTAACCTCGAAGTGGTCTCGAAGGGTTCACTTCACCGTTACTGTTTCATTATAATCCTTAAAAATAGCCTTCATTTTCACTTACTTAAAATATTTTTTATTTGAATCGTTTTCAATATATTTTAGATTAAAAAGACAATGTTATGTTAATATTAAATAATTGTAAAAATATTTAATTAAATGCACACATTACTGTTATTCTTCTTCTTATTATTATTATTATTATTACTATTTTTATAAGTAGTACTATTAGTAGTAGTAGTAGTAGTAGTAGTAGTAGTAGTAATATTAGTATAATAATAATAATAATAATAATAATAATAATCATAATAATGTTTTAGATCATGTTTGCATAACTGAAAAAAACAATTCATCTGTTCTTTCACTGTTTTCTTCTTTCTTTTTCTGAGCTTTGCACAGCGACCTTTCTTTGTACTATACAAAGATATCAGGTCCCAAGCATGTTCAGAGGACGTTACCTTAGGGACCTGATATAAAATATGCCTTAATACTTGGTGAACGTTTTTGAAATAATGTAAAATAATTTGAAGATGATCTTTGCTACACATAAGGAACTGTAACTGCAGTTTGGTCAGAGGTTAAAGCGAAACATACATCAGTCAGAATCCCACCCTGATCCACAGTATTCCTGCTGCAAAAGTATTTGATCAATAAAACTGACTTTAGTTCCTATTTAAAGTGCATAGCACTGGTTTTCCATTCTGTAGCTCTTATTATACAGCTTTTACTTCAGCGTATTTGGGAGAAAACAAAAAGGCCCTCAGATGCTAAAGCTCTCACTCCATCTGTCTCAAGTTACCCCAATTTCTTTAATTGGCCCAATTGAAGGGCATTCCATGATTGGAGCTATTTGGGAGCGGGGCAAACATCTCAACCTCGTCCGTTATTAACTCATTGATTACAGTAATGCGGGAAATTGCCCATTAAAGGGCGACATGTTAACTTAACCACCTGGCCTGGCTCGGCAGCCACTCCGATGCAGAAGTGTTGGGACGCAACGAGAGAAGCTCTGTCCTGCATTAAATTAGAGGTGACAGTAGCGGAGCAGAGAAGGAGCCAGTTAATCCTGGCCCATCCGACCACTTGTGGGAGCTTTTGTATTTTAGACCAGATACTCGAAGGTGATGCCTTGACAAGGTTTTTTTCTTTCGTCTTTAATCATCATAAAGGAGTGAACTATCACCTAGGCATTATTAATGCCTAGTGTTTATTCTGAAAATGAGGGCATTAATAGGGGAGTTTGTCCCACTTTGCTAGATGCTGGAACACTGCTGTAAGGATTTGATTGCATTCAGCAATGAGAGTGAGGTCGGGTACTGATGTCGGATGTTCTGTTACACTGCTGTTATACAGCTGGATTGTCTATATATTGTATTGTTTCTGATTTACATCCCATTCACACTACACTGTTCCATTACTGTATTGTGTATTTTTTGTATTGCTTCTGTAATTCCTTTCACTGTTTTCAGTGCTGTTAACCGCCTCCTGTGCAATATCATACTTATGGTGCAATACTACTCACTTTGGAAGTTTGCTGTCCTGTTCAGACTACACTGTTACATTACATTACATTAAATTAGTGTTACATTGTTGTTGTGTCTATATATTGTATTGTTTCTATCATAACTTGTTGTTTGTTAAATGCTGCTATATGTAAAGACAACTTTAAAGCACCAGGTCAACTTTCATAACACCTGACTGCAAATCATCAGGTTCTTTTCCTCAGGCACTGAAGGCTACAGGAAAACCGCTCATGTAGGAAAGTCAAAATCATTTATTACAATTTGCATATATTAAAATCATGAATCCAAATCAACAGGCTTTCTATTAGTTAAGAACAGTTGTAGAAGGCAACCATACAGGATTAGTAGCAAGAAACAGTTTCACGCGTGATCACACAGATAACTTAAAAACCACTACAATCATTGACACTGCAACATACTCTGTTCAAGCAAAACCCCTATGGATTGGCACAACAAACTTCCACAGAAAGTCACCAATCCTGCAGTTCCTACACACAATTGAACAACAAAGGAGCACTAACTGAAATTACACACACAAGCAAACAAACAAAAACCTAGTCGGAGGGCCCAAGTCAGGCACCTCCAAAATAACAGATACTCAATTACACTAACAATTACAAATACACAATACGTGTGGCCACATTACCTTGATTGTTCCACGCTGCTGCTGCTGAACACTGCAATATTATCAAACACTGACATGTTCCCAACTACTTACCCCAAAATAGCGGATCCCCACACTAGAGCAATACACTTCAATGAAAGAATGATATTCTGTACATCGGCCGCACACAGAACTCTTTCTCAGTGTTCTGACCCCACAGCAACAGCATGGAGCTCACAAAATCTCTGCCTCCTTTGTTCCACCATGTGCTCTTTTGAGGCCTAACCCTCCATTACACAGTCAATAGCAAGAACCCAATTAGTCACTTGTCAAAATAAGAGTCCTAAACTGGCCTGCTTCCCATGAAGAAATGGCTTATTCTACTATGTACGTATACAAAAATGTTAATGACAATAAAGTTCACTTGAACCAGTTCTGGATCATGAATGTCACTCTCACTCATCCCAAAGTAGCTCCATTACCCCAGAACTCCACAGGCCAACCCTGCGGGGCTTTAGACCCCTCTAATCTACCCTTAGACACTCAGTGTAAGAGCACTGTATACACTTTTGGGCATACACTGTAGTTAGCAATGAAGCATCTGTTCCATTTAACTGCTTAGAAGTAGGATGTTGTTAAAGTGAAACTAAATGGTTCACCACTCTGAAGGACTTGATCGGTTTGTGGGTGGAAACAAATGAAAATCAGTTGTGAAATGTCTTAATGATTATACAAGTTAATTGATCCTGATTTACTAATACGAATTAACATGCAACAGTGGCATCAGCTGGCTACTCACCAGTGGGAGTAGTAATAACATGGTAGTGATGATCAAATCAGTGGAGCAGTGTGGAGACAAATGATTTTTCCAGTGAACCAGTTTTAGGATATGAACTGTTTAAGCACTGACAAAGTTCCCTGCAGAGGCCAGACTCAAGAATTTGCAGTGCAGCTCCACCAAATAACACATAACATCCGATTTAACAAAATGAAAACTGTAAATGTCTGCAAAGCCAGAAGCATACTCATCAAACAGCATTGCTGCAGCAACATATGGCATACATACAGTTCTTTTGTACATACACAACATTCGTTCTTACATCACTGTGGTGGTTAAAGCACTCAGCAAATCAGAACATCTGTAAATGGCATCTATTGTTATTCAAACAGATGGATAAATATGTGGACAGTAGAGGAGAGTTCACTGCTTTACTTGGTTTATTGAAATGAAAAGGCAATAATGTACTGTATATATTTATATAAGTAACCCAGTTCTATGAGAAACTCATTATGGCATGTTGTTGATGTCATGCCACTGTATTGCATTATGAAATGACGCAGATGACAACTCAGCTACAAAGCCATGTCTATGTAGTTTGCTTTTGGGTACATTTCAGTTTGGTTGATGGTCGTATTTCTTGCATAAATTAAAGCCATTCTTGCTATGTGTCGGCTAGTAATGAAGATTCATAGAGTGTCCTGATTTCTGTGGCATTTTGTCTGTTTTTTATTTAATTCATTATTTTGATTTAACACTCACTAGGTGCAGCGTAAGTGTTTAATCACTATGATAACAGCTGTAATGTTGAAGACAGCAGCGGATTTATAACCGTCCCATTTATAGGACCCAGTTGCAGCCCATTATTTTCTAATCCAACGCCTCAGAGTGATCAGCGAGGAAGCCTGTTGTCCTCCAGGACCCCCTGGCAACATTTCGATGATGTTTACATTAGCCAGGCCTTTGTAACCCCTCTTACCAGTGAGGAATTCACAAGACAGCCGCCAAGTACAACCCAAAACACATGGGCACAACGGAAAGGGCTCATAAATAAAGAAACAATTCCATTTTCTGACTTTGTTTTGCTCCAAACAGACACAAATTTAGTTGACTGTGCTCTTCAAAAAGATGAAGGAACGAAAACACTGAAAAATGAGAGAACAAAAAGACTCAAAATCCGCTTAAGGATGCAATAAAAGCTCGGATTTAAGTAGAAATTTGCTTTTGAATTCCAAAGGCCAACACAGGATGCTTTCGGTTTGGCCCCTGACTCTCACCGGAGAGTAATCCCCACCACCCCAACCCCCAATGTATCAGGAACACATCAGAAGTTATTTATTTACTTCTTTATGTCTAAGAAATCCTGGCTGTGGCTTTTGCATGTGTTGGAGGTGTAAAAAATGCTGGGCCCTGGCCGGTGCAGTATTAGTAAAGTATTAGTCTCATATACAGTATTGTGAAAGATTTAATACATTTTAACATCCTTTCCAATGTGTGTGTGTGTGTGTGTGTGCACGCATATGTTAGTCTGTGTCTTTCGGTCTGTTAAAAGCTTTAAAATGCTGGCAGGGCAGATGTTTATTCAGGGCGGTTCATCCTCATTAATCGATCATTTGTCATATACTGCGCTTCCACTCATTTGAAATTGTTAAACCTTCTGCATCTGGGACATTCAGTGCATGTGTGTATGTGTGAGACAGTGTGTGGTTGTATAACTGCATGTGTATATCCATACACCACCGCATACTTTCTTTTCGAGGCACTGCTGATCAAGCTTTACATGCAGTATCATTTATAACCACATAGATACACATTAACAACACACTGAAATCAATATAACTGCTGGTAATATATTCTTTGTGACAGATGGATGTTTCTCTAATTGCATATGTGTATCTCGATATTTTCTCTTGTAACTACGTGTATTAGTGTGAACTGCTATAACGTGACTGTAGGTGTTAACATTATATTGTGATAGTACTTACAGCATTTCTGCCTTTAAACCACTTTGTAATGTAATGCCGCTTCCAGAAGACCAGTAGACATAAGGCTACATGACACATACATAAACCTTTCATGACAAGATAAAGAGAAAAGATAAGATAAAACTTTATTAGAACCACAAGTGAGATGGCAGAAAGTGGACAGTACAAAGGTAAAAGCAGAATAGAATAAAATTAAAGCTATACAACACCAATATCAAAAGTACAATATCAAAAGTACAAAAATAGAAATATGGGCATTTGTGTGTATGCATATAAACCTACAGATGTATGTAAGTACACATTGAATATATGTATGTATATATGTACATAGTGTGTATATATATATATATATATTTATGTATGAGCACCGTGAATATATACAAGGGGTCCCCAAGTTACAAAAGTCTCGACATACGACATTTCGAGTTTACAACGCTCACACCCACTCCCATTCCCACTCAACTTACACCATTAGCCTCGTACTTACGGACTAGGTGGGTGAACTAGTTTGGTGGTGCATGGTGGAAAAGTACGTAGTATGAGTGAGTTTTCCTTTTTCTTTTTCTGTGGCTTAGTTTTGTTTTTATGATTTTACAACTGTGTAAGAATCGGTGAGTGACTTAGGCTAGGGGGTCTACACACTAAATACATAAAATGAATACTGAACACAAAGAAAACTATGTATGTGATGGTTTAAAATGTAACAAAGAAGCAATGGAAATAGGTGGGGAGATGTGATGGCTGAAAGGAAACACACATGTTTGAAAAGGGGAAATGCATCACTCCACATTGTGCAAGTAGCCTGTTGGTGTTGCTCTTTAGCCAACTGTCCACGCCACCTGGGACAACTTGGGTAGTCAAGAGATAATACTTTCCTTTTGCTGTAATTTTACACAGAAGGTTAGCCTGCAAATTAAATTAGATTACAAGCAGAGCTTTTTCCTGTTTGTTTTAAAGTACAAAAAAACATGGCAAGGATGGAGGGCATACTTGTCAGCACTGTCAGGGAGATATTCTGGCAACCCACCCTGGGCCTTCCAGTTCCACTTGTCGACTATGGGGTTTGGTTATTTGTCAACTGGGAATTAGAGTTTGAGGCTGGAGGTTTCCAATTGTCAACTGGATCACATGAAATTTCCACTGATGCAACGAACCGGGTCCTTCTGCGAACAAATGTTTTTCCATTTCAAATAAGGTGAGCTGTACCTGAGCCATACCTTTGCTGTCACAGCTCTGCTTGATGGCAGGACCAGAAACTGACTGTATCACTGCTTTCTGATCGCTCAAAATCTTATGACAACAGATGGATTTAGAAAGAGACCAATATTTTACTGTTCATGCAAAAAAAAAAAAAAAAAGAATGGAGATACAAACTAATGACTTGGGAGCTGACGAAGTACATGCACTATCTATTTGGGCTGAAAAGTGTCTAAGTTGGCTATTGTGAATGTAACTAATCCTACAAACTGCCACCTGTTGTACCGGAGGGGAGTACAGCAAGAACATCAAGTCTCTACAGGGACTGATTGGTTATGTAGGTCTAACATGAAAGGTTAAAAACATGCAAGATTTATAGAAAAATATTACAACGGGAGGACACCAGGACAGAAGGCTACGGGAGAAACCTAGAAAAAAATGGGAGGTTTGACAGGTCTGAAGGAGGGTTTGTCTTGTCTTCTTGTAAGAAGACTGTAATCATGACAACAACTTTCCAGTAAAATCAGATCATAATAAAATATTTCCTCTTCTCTTCACACATGCTAATGTGGTTTGGACTGAAATCTTGGAATCTTCTCTTTCCACACAGTTTCTCCATTCATTTCATTGAAGCCTCAATTCATGTTGAATTCCAGCAGTCTTAGCTAAGTCTTCTAAGGAAACATCTTTAACATCTTGTCCTAATGGCACAATGGCGGTGGCTGGGTCAAAATTCAAGTCCAAGGATCTTCAAGCACCATGAAAACACCAGTTTAATGTTCACCCACTCGCTCAGGATTCAGAAATACAGTGTTTGGCCCTGGGGAGCAGGATTCATCCATGTGCAGCTGCTTAAATAACTCCCTCTCACACACCCACACCAACACAAACACACACATGTACACACACACACACACAGTCGTAGTGTACAGTCTGTCCATACATATTTTTTCTTTCTCTGAAGTCCAGTTGAGCTGTTATGGGACAGTAAAGGCCTGCCAGAAGGAAAGAGAGCATTAAACAGATGCAGCAGGGACAAACATGCCCTGAACCAGCACATGCACTCTGCTTCAGGTCATGTACATTCGTCTTCAGGTGCTGCGACACGGAACCAGTGCTGTAAATTCCTCCGTTTTAAGGATCTCAGCAGGTCCAGCAATTCAGGAATAGGATTTATGTGAACTAGATGAGAAATGTCTCCGACAAACCTGGAAGGGACTGTGTGAAAATGTCCACCAGAATTTTTTCTGACAGTTTTCTGGTACTCACTTCCCCAGCCGTCACTCGTTTATCTCCTGGATCTTTCCTCTGTTTGATCTTTCTGCCTCTGTTTAAGTCTACTTTGTAAACTTGCCCTATTTGTATCCTAACTGCACTTTCCAGTGAAGCCTAGAGGGGTCTTAACTCCTTGGCTTTGACCAAGGACTCAAAAGGAAGGGCTCCCTGAGAGCAAGAGAAAGAACCACTGAGGAGAGCCAAGACTCAAGAAAAACTCCATAAAAGCATAAAAAAGTAACACAGTGAGAGGAACTGTGAGACCATGAGGAAGAAGCGTCAGGAAAAAACCAAGACTCAGCCGGAGAACTCTCTAAAAACATGAAGAAGAAGAATCACTAAGAGTAACCAAGACTCAGAAGAAGAATTCCTCAAAAGCAAGAAGGTGTATTGTTCCTTTTTCAGATTCTCAAGAGGGTGAGCAATTCAAAGAAAATTTTCTTTATGGATTTGCATTAAGCAATGACATCAGAATCAGAATCAGAACCTTTATTGGTCCCAGAGGAACCTGCTTATGTTATGACTGCACAGACACACAGAGATGCCAAGACAAGAAGAATATAAAGATAAAATAAAAATAAAACAAAATCTCTGCAGAAATATACTCTGTACAAAATCATTTTAATTGGTGTCCATTAGCTTCCCTACAATACTAGTCACATATATGATCAATTGATTCCATAAACATGCAAAGAGTGTGTGTGTGTGTGTATGTGTGTGTGTGTGTGTGTGTGTGTGTGTGTGTGTGTGTGTGTGTGTGTGTAGGTGTGTGTGTGTGTGTGTGTGCCGACCTCCCAGCACAACCCCCTTGAAGTGTCTATGTAATGTGAGAGAATCAAATAATTCCTGCTGCCTCTGTGGGGAGATTATCTTCACATTCAATTATCTTCTGACCACCACAGTCTGTCCAGCCTGTCCAAATCTACAGCTGTCTCTCCAAAACCTGACACACTCACACACACTCACACACTGCAACACAATGACACATATTTTAGAATACTGGGAAACACTGAGACACAATGTAACACACAAAACATTGGGACACACTGCAACACAGTGGGGCACAGTGGGACAAACTACAACACAGTGGGACATAATACAACACACTACAACACAGTGGGACACACTTCAACACAGTGGACACACTACAACACACTACAACACAGTGGGACACATTACAACACAATGAGACACACTGCAACACACTACACCCTACAACCACCGGAATACACAAGGACATATTGAGACAATGCAACGCACAAAAACACCGGGACACCCTACAACACAGTGGGACACACTGGGACACACTACAACACACTACAACACACTGGAACACACTGGGACACACTGGGACACACTACAACATGATGGGACACACTACAATACACTGGAACACACTGGGACACACTACAACACACTGGGACACACTACAACACAATGGGACACACTGGGACACACTACAATACAGTGGGACACATTACAACACAATGAGACACCGCAACACACTACACCACACTGGGACACACTACAACACAGTGGAACACATTACAATACAGTGGGACACATTACAACACACTACAACACAGTGGGACACACTTCAACACATTGGGACACACTACAACACACTACAACACAGTGGGACACACTACAACACAATGAGACATACTGCAACACACTACACCACACTGGGACACACTACAACACACTACAATACAGTGGAACGCATTTCAACACAGTGGGACACACTACAACACACTACAACACAGTGAAACACATTACAACACAGTGGGACACACTACAACACAGTGGGACGCACCACTACACACTGGGACACACAGGGACACACTACAACCTCTGGAATACACAGGGACATATTGAGACAATGGAACACACAAAACACCGGGACACCCTACAACACAGTGGGACACACTACAACACAGTGGAACACACTGGGACACACTACAACACAGTGGAACACACTGGGACACACTACAACACACTGGGACACACTACAACAGTGGGACACACTACAACACACTGGGACACACTGGGACACAATGCAACACACTGGGACACACTACAACACAGTGGAACACACTGGGACACACTACAACATACTGGGACACACTACAACACAGTGGGACACACTGGGACACACTACAACACACTGGGACACACTACAACACGGTGCAACACACTGGGACACACCACAACACAGTGAAACACACTGGGACACACTACAACACACTTGGACACACTGATTTATTTTCTGTTGTATGTAAGATTTGGTGGAATAAAGTAAAAACCTTTTAAAATGAATGTCAGATGGTAAGGTTTTATTTATTTATTGATGTCACGTTAGCGCCGCCTCCATTACATCACCAGCGGGATCCCTCACCGGAGTACTGATCTGGGGAGTCCCCGTCACGCCCTCTATTTCTCCACGTGCTGGTTTGTTGATGTTTAGAGTGGCACTTGTTAGTTCCGCACCTGTGTTTTGTATGTCGTTCTGTTAACTGTGATTAGAGTGGTGTTGTGATTGCTGTTTGTCTTTCCACTCCCCTTCATGTTTCCAGTGAAATGGACAGCTGATCCAGAGTCTGGTGTGCTGTTTCCCTCATACCTTCCGTGTGTGTTGTCCCATACTGGTCCTCACAAGAGCCGGGCTGGTCTGGAAGAAAGGCTCACCCCTTTTCTCCCATTGCTCTACGGAGGTGATTCTGCTGGACTGTTCCGTCGGTCCCCAGAAGTCGCCTTGTTATCCCTGCTTCTGCGTCCTTCTTCCACGTAGGAGACATGACAATGGATGTATTTCTTTAATCTATCAGTTGTGGTAGAATCAAGTTCAAACATTTTACCATAAGTGATGCCTCACATTTATTTATTTATTTTACTATATTTATTTATTTAGCCAGATTTAGTCAAATCTAGCTAACCACCCTTCTTTCTCTTCTCTTCATTTTCTTCTTTTTTTCTGTCTTACTCTTGTCTTTCTGTCTTTCTTTCTTTCTTTTCTCTTCTTTCTTTTTTCATCCTGCCCTTATCTGTTCTATCTCTTACTCTCCTATTCTTTGTCTTTCATCGTTCTCTCTCCCTTTTTCTTTCTTTCTTTCTTTGCTCCTTTTCTTCCATTCCTTATTTGTTCTGTCTCTTACTCTTATTTTCTCTTTGTTTCTGTTTTCTTTTTCTCTCCCCCTCTCCATTCTCCCTTTTCCCTTAACTTCACTCTTCCTTCTTTCTTCTCTCTCTCTCTGTGTGTGTGTCTCTCTCTCATTCTCTCTGTCTCTGACTCTGTCTCTCGTTCTCTCTCTGTCTCTCTGTGGAAAGGTGTTTTCTGTTTTCTGGAATGTCGGGGGTCTGAGTGGATTTACACTGACTCCTCTTGGCTATTAATTAGTGATCTCATTTATGTTGGAAGCGAAAGGGAAAACACACCTGTCACTTACGGGCAGATTTAGAGCAGCCGTTCGCTCGGTGACACGGAGAAATGTGCATCATTCACAGAGTGAGATCGGGCTTTAAGCGGAGAGACATTAAGTCAAAGCGCTATCAGTTAGTCTTGGCAGAATGTGGAATACCTCCTTCATAAAGGAAGTGCATCTCGCGTTCCTTCAGTCCGAGTGTGTTCAGCAGGTTAGATTCCAGCAGCTGAATCATGAATGCAGAACCCACTCCAGGTGCAGTACACAACTCAAATCAGAGATAATAGATTTTAAACTGCTGCCACATACGCAGGATCCGCATGATTTAACACAACTGACCTGAAAAATCACTAAACAAGGTTTTCACTACTGCACACAGCATTTATCGACTCTCTTAAAGAATTCCACCAGAATTCCAGCAACCTTCTTATTTATCGTCACTTTTGAGGAGGTTATATTCTCTGCTCAATACATTCTGAAATTGGTTGTTCCAAAAGTAAGAACTCAATTGGGAAAGAAAGCTTTTAGGTTTTTGCAAAACACAGTACAGGGGATTCTTAGGCTACGACAGCCTCGACATGCAACGTTTTGAGTTTACAACGCTCACTCCCATAACTAGTTTCTTTGCACGCGGTGGAAGAATACACAGTATATGCAGAATACGCAGTAACGCGGCATATTAGTGAGGGAGTTGGCGACTGAAAAAAGTGCAAGTGTTTTTACACTCATATTTTGTAATTTTTTCTGTTACTACAGTACATTGTACATTTAGGTCCTTTTCCTTTTTCTGTGACTTATTGCGCTTTTAAGTTCTAGATTATGATTTTACAACTGTGTTAGGATAGGTAAGGGCAGGGGTGGGCAAATCCAGTCCAGGAGGGCCGTGGTCCAGCATGTTTTGGTGATTTCCTGGTGACAATTAACTGGTGAGGTGAACCAGAAACTCCTGGTTCACCTCACCAGTTAATTGTCAGGTTAAATGAATGTGTTTGAGGAGAACTACTATCAAACTGTGCTGTACCTCCAGGACCGGAGTTGCCCAACCATGGGCTAGGGTGTGTTTCCGCTTGCACCGAAATCAGGTTTACATCACTGTCGTAGGAATGGATCTGTGTTGTACCTCGAGGACCGCCTGTATCCTTGAAGGATTTTAAAGGTGAAAACATGGAGGCCAGACATTTTGTATTTTATATAAGTATATTTTATTGTAATTATCTTTTCTTTTGTGTTGGACTGTAAGTGTGTTGCTGCTATTTTGGACAGGTCTCCTTTGCAAAAGAGGTCTGTGATCTCAATGAGACAAACCTAGTTAAATAAAGTAATCCATTTATGGCTTTTATCCAAAGTGACTTCCATTCCCTAACTACAGGGGGCCGTCTCCCTGGAGCAACCTGGGGTTAAGGGTCTTGCGCAGTAACCCAGTAGTGCTATGCTGAAGCTAAGATTTGAACCCATGACCACTTGTTCCAGAGGCAAGTATTCTACCCACTACACCATCACCACAGTGGTTTGGTGTAAAATGTCGGGTTTTTAATGGAACCAAGCTCCCTGACAGAAAGTTATCATATGAAATGGTTATGAATACACTGATGAATACATTGATGCCTGAGATGTTTTGAGCTTTGAAAAGATTTTGGTCTAAAACAAAACCCCTTCATGGTGGATGTTACAGGATGTTGTGTGTCAAAATGGTCCCTAAAGAAAACTGATTTAGTTCAGCTTTGGCATTATTTTATGGCCATCAATATTCCATATAAATACTCAGAAGACACGTGGTGGGTTTGGACAGTGAATAAAACATGCCTGTTGCTCTACTTCAACCTTTAATGTTCCATGTTTTATGAGGGATCCCCTCGCTTCTTCACAAACATAATTTAGAGTCATGTGATCTCCAGTGCTGTTTGGGGGCTTATTGCTGTTTTGTTATGAGAGAGAGAAAGAGAGAGAGAGAGAGAGAGAGAGAGAAAGATGGACAGAGAAAGAGAGAAAGACAGAAAGAGAAAGATGTAAGAGAGAGCTAGAGAGAATTAGAGAGAGAGAGAGAGTATCAAAGGGAGATAGAAAGATACATTTATAAAGAGATAAATATAGAAGATGATAGAGAAACAGAAAACTGAAGAAAATTAAAAATGAGGGAAAGAGCAAGGAATTGAGATGGAGAGAGAAAAATGAAAGACAGAGAGTTAGAGAGAGTAAGAGACAGAGTTGGAGGGTTAGATAGAGAAAGAGAAAGAGAGTTTGAGAGAGCTTTAGAAAGAGTTAGGGTTAGAGAGAGTTAGCGAGAGAGCAAGAGAGAGATGTTTTGGATACATTTGTTTTATGCTCTGATGCGTGGCTGTGTTGGAATGCTTTAGGCCAGAATACTGTTCTCCAGGGTTGGGCTATATCGGAGGAATGTTTCGGAGCATAGCTACACTCATCCGTCATCGCTCCGAATCCCTCCCTCCATCGCTCTGTTTATGTTAGCGGCTACTTATTGCATTGGCATTAGGAGCGAATTGGAGTTCACAGATAATAAATAACTCGGCCTTCAATTATTTTCATTCCCATATTTCAGACTGATAAGTTCGCCTATGGCACTTAAAGTAAACAGTGAGCGAGAGAGAGAGAGAAAAAGAGAGAGAGAGAGAGAGAGAGATTCTGAAACTCTCACCAGTAGCTGGGTGTGTTTTTGCACTGCTGGACTTTATGAAGTTTATGTGACTGCACTGTATACTGTCACTTTTATGATCCATGAATTCTGCCCCAATGTAAACTCATAAAACACACCAGTCTCAGAACCTACAAGGTTGTGAAAAAATGAGGGACAAAATGAATAAAACTGCTTGAGGAAACATATAAGTATGAAAAGCTTAGGATCTCCCACTTAAAGGGGAATTCCAACAGTCTTTTTAAATGTTTGCATAATTAACTGGTTGAGATGTAAACAAATTCATTCAGATTGGGTTTGGTGTGAAATGCTCTGTTCTAGAGAAACTGAGTCAGAATTGTTCACAGTGGTTTTGAATGCAACCAGACACCTGCCTTTTAAAGCTCCCTCATGGAAAGTTATTGCAGAAGTAGAAAAGTAAAGTGACCATATTGTCAATTGTGAACACACCACAGCACACAGTGTGATCAGTGTTAAATTCTTCTCTGCATTTAACCCATTCACCGAATGAAGCAGCGAGCAGTCAGGAACACAGCACCTGGGGCGCAGTATGGGGGGATGGTATCTTGCTCAAGGGTACATCAGTGGTGCCAGTGATTTGAATCCATAGCCACCGCCACTGACATGAGTTTTGATAAGCTTTGGGACAAAAAGTAAATCCATTCATGGTGGAGGGACAAAAATAGTTGTCAAAAAAATGTATTTTGTTTAGATTTAATGCTATTTTCCATCATCAACATTCCATTGGGTTTGGATAGTAAATAAAATAGCTATATTGTGCTGGAGACATGACCCCTAGTTCTATTCACCACTGCTGTAAAGAAACCCCAGTCGCCAAGTTTCTCTACAACTAATCATTTCATGCCAAACCTACTTTGAATGACTTTTAATAGTTTGCTTGACAAATTTGGTGGAATTTCCCTATCAGGTTGCCTGTCAGAATCATCAATAAAACCAGACCTTAACTGACAGTCAGGACCAAGACCACTACCTGCCAGCAGGTTCTAACAGTGGAGATATTAAACGTGGCCTGCACTCATCCCAGTAATACATGGCATTGGCCTGGAGTTGCAAAAACACAGCTTGCGAAATACAACTCGTTTTCTCCATTCAGTCATGAAAGGGGGGGAAATAATGAAATGATTTCAAGTTTGTGCAAGCAAGTCTATAAAAATACCTGTCTTGTCTCCCACCTCTGACCCTGCTCGCCCTTAACCTCTGAGAAAATTCGATTTTTGCATCATGCTTCTGAATGAGACATTGTGAGATTGCATCAGATCTTCTGAGAGGCTGATACCAGATCCAGACTGCAAGATGGAAGGTGCTACCCGTGTTCCACGTTCCCCCGTACTGCTGTTGATTAGCCAAGACGTTGGGGAAGCTGTGTTCTCAAGGCCCTCATGACTGTTATTGCCTTTCAAAAGAGAATTTTTAGTGGTGTTTAGCCATTATCTTCCTTTAGGGCTATTCCTGTTTTTGCATCCCAACTCGGTTTGCGGACAGTACAAACTGTTACAGTGTAGACGCAACACAACATTGCACGTTAATAAGCTAATTTTGTTTATTTTCAAAACAAAAAGAAACAAATTTGTCTTGCTCAAAGAGCACATGAACATAGACGTTAAATCTCACTTTTCAGTTCATGTGTTATTGTTAGAGTTCTAGAGTATGTGCTGGACTCACTAGACCATGATTCATCCCTGTTGGCAGGGTGGTGCTTTATTTGTTAGCTGCATTAGCTCCAGGGCAAAACTAAAATCAGCAAACATGTCACGGCTGTTTATGATGACAGGGTTGAAATTTTGTAAATTAGCATTAAATTCACCAAACAACTCTTTTAAAAAATAATCTTTAAGAAGATATATTTCAAAACATAGAAAAGAGATGTTCCTGAACAAAATGCAAAGTGACGGCAGTTCTCTGACATTGCTAGGGTGTAGCTAACTGGTTGTTAAGTGGTTGCTTGACTGTTGCTAGGGTAATGCAAGATGGTTGCTGTTGCATTTTAAGGGGTTGCTAAGGTGTGGCTTAGAGGCTGCGAAGGTATCCAAGTTGGATGCTGTAGTACTAAATGCTTGCTGTAGTGTTTCAGGTGGTTGTTAGGGTTTGCCCAGGCAGTGGTAATGGTATTCTAGGTGAGTGCTACAGTGTTCCAGGTGGTTGCTCGGGTGTGGCTAGGCAGTTGTTATTCTATCCTAGGTGGCTGCTAGGGTGTGGGAAAGTGTTTGCTATGTTATTTTAAATTGTTGCTCAGATGTTGCTAAGAAGTTTATGTGTTACTCCAGGTAGTTGATTGGTCTTATGTGGTTTTTAGGGGACTGCCAGTTGAAGGAGGGTATAGTTAGGTGGTTGCTATGATAATCCATGTTGTAGCTCTAGTGTTTCTAATGCACTGCAAGGCGATAAAAGAAACACAAACCTTTGCACACCAGTTGATCATTAAGGGCCCTACCTCACACATTTTCTTCATAAGCTTGTTGCAGTTTCCCAAAAAAATATGCCATTGTGAGATGCTATCACAGAGTTGCATGATAACTAGCCAACCGTCATGCCTCAAACATCCAGCCTGCTTTCCCATAACCAACTGCTAAGCAATTGCTCTTGCCCTTATTGCCCATTCTATCTTCTCTTGCTCCAAGAAACAATTCTATAGTGCAGTCTGTTTTCCCATGTTCCAAATTAGACTGGATGCGAGATATTGTAGAGAAGCTGGAGGCTGTCATGAAAGAGATGCTTCAGGATGCTTCGGAAAAGAGGGAGCAGAAACATCTCCGCTGGATACAGAAGGAATTACTTAGGCATGAAAAATGGTACAATCAGATCAAACGATCAAAGTGAAAAGAAATACTGCAGCATCGGCCTGAGTGACCTGGGTACGCTGGTATGTTGGACGAGCTCTCCATTATGTTCGCCAAGGTCAACACACTGAAATACACTGAGGTCTGTGTGAACCTGTTACGAAAGCGTAACACACACTGACTCCTGAAGGCCCATTTTTAATCCTTAGGGAGCCATTATTGTCATTTTGCTGTATGTTTGAAATAAAATAACGCAAGTATATATTTCATTAAATAGCATGTCATGCAATGAATTACATTTAGATTTCATCCACATTTTCAAAAATCATGAGTGTTTTTTCTTTCAGCAAAATAGTAATTTTCCATCCAATTCAGATCCTAATAAAATATCTCGTCTTGCACACACACACACACACACACACACACACACACACACATATTATCTACATTTTCTACAGTTTCTCCACTTGTTTCAGTGAAGCGATGAGTCAGAAATGAGTCTGTTGTTGGGGCTGGTGACAGCTGCAACTTCTGAAGGTTAAAGTCATAATGTTATAGTAGGGAACTCTTGATGATGCCATAGGCATACTGTCCAGCCTCATCTTGGAATTGCTCTCTCTCTTTCTGTCACTCTCTCCCTCTCTTGCCCTGCTGCACTGAGACTGTCATTACTCAGTGTTTCTGTGAGCTTAAGCTCAAGTGCCACTTCACCCAGACAGTCAGCGCTTAACATACACTGCATATGACCTGTTTATACTGGCTCAGCTACTGTACCTCTTATTTCACACCATACACGTCATGGAATTCCCATCCAAACAGCAAGGTCTATCACTTCCCACCACTAAAACCCCATCATGATGCACCTTTTGCCTATTCGGGTACAAACTATACATGTATATATATACGTGTGGGTGTGTGGGTGTGTGTGTGTGTGTGTGTGTGTGTGTGTGTGCATCTTTGCATGCTTGCGTACATGTGTGTGTATTCATAATGAATCAACTAGTACAAATAGCCCAAAATTACTTTTATTTTTGATGCTGCTATATACTTGCTATTTAATTCAATATAAAATATAGTTCAGTCATTTTGGACCATTTGTACTATTCGATTAATTATGAAATGCTCACACAATTTTTCAAAGCATAGGCTAAAGTGACGAAAACTGACTTTTTGGTTTGGCTATAGATACATTATTATTTATACACATATAAATTCAGTACACATGCACTTTTCGGATAAGTGGATTATCATTAATACTTATTTTTCATTATTTTACTTCTTCTAGCTACAGCGCTAGAACGGGTAGCTATTCATCATTGCTGCAACTGGAACTAAAATGTAAAAGTTGAGCAGTTTTTCGCTGTTCAATTTATTACTCGTTAATATTTCCAAGCTTTGTAACCAGAGTTTGAGGAGAAAGCCCCGTTATCTGTCAGGACAGCACGGCAGCCCGGGCTGAGCCGAACCAAGGGCCGAACGGATGGAGGGATGGTGGGAACAGCATGGCGCCTGCAGCACTGCTGAAGATGGAGAGAGCGCTTTAGCCTGCGCTGATCTATCACACACTTCCACCAGGCTTCAGCATCTCATCTGCTAACTAAAACGCAAGAGCATCCAAGCACGCTGATTTATGAGCCCTGTTACGGCCAACACACTAATCATTTATTATACTGCACACCCGTGCCAGGAACTTTATACACACACACACACACACACACATACACACACACACACACACACACTGTAAGGGTTTTGATTAATTTCTATATACACTTCTTACAGTTTTATGTGTTGCGTTTTGGAGCTTTGTGGGGTTTCAGCTGGATCTCTACAATCAAAGAGCAAAGCTCACACAGCAACATCTGAATCCACACCTTTCCAAGCAGAACACAGCTCAGAGTGTTCTACATGCAGGAGCAGTGGGCCATTTAACAGAAAATGGTAACATTTCCTTTTACAGTCCCTTATGTTCACAATAATAAGGTACAAGCTACAAAGTATTGGGAAATTATGTTGGGTATCATGAAGCTCCATTCCAAATCTAGTTAATCAATTTACTCTCACATGCTCAGCCTTTAGATACTAACCAGGCAAATGAAGCACTAGTATTAAAGTACTAGGTAATTATTTTGGATTTTTAAAAACAGTTTAGGTTGATTTGACATGCCGAGGTTCAAGATCTTAACTGAGTGTAAGATACAAGCTCAAAAGCATTAGGTAATTATATCATGATGGTAAGTTCCAAAACAAGATATGTCAATTACTCTGAAATTATCAGGTTGTAGGTATTGACTAGGTAAGTAATGTAGAAACTCCAAAGTATTCAGTAATAGCGTTGAAAATCACGATGAGATGTTCCAAAGCAACTTAAGTAATTTATTCTCACATGCCCAGTTAAACATACACCCCGCAGTGGCTCAGTGAGAAGCACTGTTTCCTCACACCTACAGGGTTGAAGGTTAAATTCGGGTCCTGGTCTTGTGTGTGTGTGGAGTTTGCATATTGTCCTCGTTGTGGCATTGTCACGGCGAAGACCCAAATGACTGAACAATACCCAGTTGTGGCGTGAGGGAAGAGCCCAATCGCGGATGCAGATGATAGAGCTGGTTGCTCACGCAGTTATTATGAGAACACTCCCGAGAGGAGTAGAGATTCCCACCAAAGGAATCCTCGTTCTCACACGTACACAGAGAAGGTATAAATAGAGATGGTTCAAGAGAACCTGGAGTACTCACGGTACCGTGGTGACGAGACGAAGAC
>JBBJLS010081653.1:0-24896 GCA_037577275.1 Bryconaethiops microstoma
CCCCCAAATTTTTGTTTCCTGGACAACATCCGATATGCCGCATGCGCCCAACCCCCTCCCCCAACCCCCCCCCCCCCCTTTTTCCCTGGACAACCACAGAGACTTTGCACACTCGCACCGATTCCCCGCCCCCAAAAACCCGCCAGCCCGCCAGCCCGTCCGCCCGCCACAAAAAAGGACAGAGACTTTGCACGCACTCAGCAACGAGGTTACTCTGCTGTATTTCAGACCCACTAAATGCTTTTTCGTAAACGTGCTCCTCATGCAGGAGATGATAAAGTGCAAGACGTTCTCCCAGCTTTAGTCTAGAGAGATCAGCTGTCATCTCCCTATGGCCTGTAGCTCTCGCAGCTGCAATCCAATCTCCTCCAACGAGCCCCACACAGCGTGGCAGGCTGGGCCAGATTAAAAAGATTTGTCACAGCTGGAAGAAACAAGAGAGACTCGAGCAAATGAAACCAGAGGATGGATTGATATAGACCACTGGCTCTGTGGATGCTTGATAATTATCTGTCCCACAGAGAGAACCTGACTGTTCTGATTGGTCCTAGCAGGTGTGGGAGTGGTGGGGTTGGCCAATACATTTTACAGTGTATTTTTAGTACCAGAGATGGATTGATAGTCCATATAGCCATGTGTGAACACACCACAGCACAGCAAATAGTGTGAATAATGTAAAATTCTTTCTCTGTATTTAGCCCATTCACCAAGTGAAGCAGTGGACAGCCAGCAACACAGTGTGTGGGTACGCTACCTTGCTGTGGTGCCACCTAGCAGTCCTGGGATTTGAACCCACAGCCTTCTCATTGCATGGGCAACTCCCTAACCATGTGACCACCCGCTGATCCAATTTTGTTCTAAACAATTAGGCAACAAGATAAAAGACAAAACAGGTTTAAAACGGGCTAAACTGCACCCCCGTCAATATTCAGTGTTATATCTGAAGCTTAAGATGAGTCTCAGTGTGATACTTGGATGTCTTTTATGCTTCAAATTTGTACGTTTGTGGTTGAGATCGGCCTCAAGTAGCATTAAGCTAGTGTTGGAAGCACATGTTAGCTTGATACTAACAGGAAATTGCATAAAGGAGCTACCGGAAATTAGCACGATTGTTTCAGTGGTAACTTGGGGGACTTATAGTAATCTTCTCTCTGAACTCTGCTATGTTAAGATATGTTCATGATTACAGTCATGTGTAAAAGTTTGGAATAAGTTTGGATATGTTATGTGAAAATAAGTACACACAATTTTGTTGTTACTGATGGTTCTGTATGATGGTTCTGTATAACTGTTCAATGCTATGTGGTGATGCCACGCTAGCTAACTGTTAATTTACCCACTGAACAGTTTACCTTAGCCATTAACACAACAACTTCCACCACATATCATAACCACATCATCATTAGGGAAGTTGAATAGCTTTTGTTTCTCTCTCTCAGGACAGTGATCTGGAGGCGATGGTGAGACACATGGAGGATGTTCTGGAGGAGGAACATAGTGGTCAGTACAGCATGTCCAAAAGTCATACAGCACCATTCAAGCACAGGACAAATCAGCATTACGTCAACACAGTAAAGAATCTGGAGATCTTTCCTGATATCAGCAGACTTCATATTAATCATTAGAGTTAACTGAGAAGCTTTTGTGATCTGAGAAGCTTTTGTGATCTTGATCTTGTTGACTGAGAAGCTTTTGTGACTATATAACAAAGTAGACAATGTCCACCTCTAAATATTACCAGTTTACATTAGCTGAACATGTGTGATGATGTCGGTGTGAGCTAAATCTCCAACAAAGTTTGTTGCCAATGGGGTAACATTTCTCTGAGCTGGGGTATCTTTACCCATCTGTGGGTTTGAAATGCAAAGCTACCACCGAATATTCACAGAATCCAAATCCAGATGGAATTGTCCTAATAGCCACTATTAACATCTTTGGTCTCTTTGGGTCAGTTTCCCGGACAGGGATTAAGCATAGTCCTGGATTACATAGTGTTGTAAATAGAGATTTTCCATTGAAAAGGAAAGGGTAGTCCAAAACTTGGCTAATTAGCTACCAGTTTAATTTATTGGATGTTATACTACACTGTTCTAAGCTTTAAATTTAAATTAAATACACTACTCCCAAAAGTTAGGGATATTCAGCTTTTGGGTGAAATGTCAGGATGAACCTAAAATGCACTATAACCTTTACAGGTGAATTTAATGTGACATTCCTTAAATGCCCTCGAATGGAGTGTCCTGCACTTTCTCCAGACTTGAATCCCATAGAAAATCCCATAGAATGGGATCAGCTGAGTGGCCATGTAGAGGCTCGTAACTCCCAGACCCTCAATGTACCCCAGAACCTCAATGACCTGAGGGCCACCCTTCAAGAAGAGTGGGATGCCATGCCTCAGCAGTCAATAAGTCAACTTGTGAACAGCATGAGATGTCATTGTCAAGCTGTAATTAAAAGTTATTGAGACACTGAAATGTTTTGTTGTGATATACTCACCACTGCAGTTGGCTTTTGTTTCAATAAATTATTTGAGATGAGGAAATCACCACTGCATGCTTCTACTTAAATGCCATAATTTCATGATATAATATCACTATAGTCTGAACATTTTACGTTTTCCATAAATTTCACCCAAAAGTCACTTTTTGTGAGTAGTGTATGTATATATAAGTGATGTATTATATAAATTATATAAATATGAGAAAAAAACATGATAGTGTTAACTTCATAACTGGTCTAGAACTGTCTTTGTAGTTGTAGCCTGGAGGTGTGACTTCATTTAGAATGATGTGCGTCCACATCTGAGAGTAATTGAAAGGGAGTTAGATCCTCGGTAAAGTGGGGCATGATGTGGTCTTCGCCCCCTAGGAGGGGGTTAAGGGATGTAGACAATGCTGGCCAAGGTTCGACCTGTTTAAATAGATTAATATGGTAGGTGGTATTCTCATTACGCTTACCTGGCTGCTGCAGGTGATCATTTACTAGTCCCACACTTGATGTGGTGTATGGCCCTTGCTACTTTTCCAGGAATTTGCTGTTACTGCTGGGCACAAGTTGTTCTTGAACAAACTCAGTGGCGGAGCGATACAGTGCTGACTGCATCTCCCAGCTTTCCCATGCCACGTCCAGCAGCCCTCGCCATCTCCGGACAAATAGGAACCTGAAGGGGGTGAAACCTGTGGGGGCTTGGGGAGTTTCTCTGACAGCAAACAACACGTAGGGGAGGAGTAGGTCCCATCTATAACTCTTTTTAGCATCTGCTAAATTATCTTGTGGTGTAATCCACGATTACCAAGATGTATTCATGGCTGTGGATGGCCCAATGAGATCCGTCCCTACACTCTCTAACGGCACTTCGATAATAGACAGAGGAATAAGGGGTGCAGGGGTTGGTTTCGCTGGCATTGAGGGCAGCACTGACTAAACTGGCGTACATCAGCCTGCATCCCGAACCAGTGAAAGTGGTCCCGCAGTTTTTCCAAGGTGTTGTGATACCCCAGGTGGCTGCAGAGAGGGTGAGTGGGCCAGGTGCAGGACCGTGTCCACCATGGAGGGGAAAAGGACCAGGAGGTTGGCTGTTCTATATTAGAAAATACATGGCCGACAGCCTGGCCAGTGGCTCCTGGTCCCCACCCTTTATACAGTTCGGCAATCCCTCATCCTGCTTCTGTTCCCGGGTGAACTCGCCATCCTTCAGGACCTGTTGAGACAGAGCAGAAGAGAGATCAGTGGAGGGGGGTCTCATCAGCATAACTCCTCGTAGTTATGCTGATGGGGGACACCACGTGTCGTTCTCTCCAGGCCATTACTAGTGTCACCAGGGCCCACTCGAGAGTGCCCACCATCTCCTGCTGTGTCTGCGTTTCCGCCATGCTCAGTGTTTCCTTTCTTCGTCTAGCACCACTCGCTCCATCAACTTGTCTGTGGTTAGGCGGTCCAGTTGTAGCCAGCATTTGCCTATTCATATGAGCTGGTCCATCTGGCTCCTCGGCTCTCTAACGGGATCATACTGCGGCTGCTCTTTTGGGGGAAAACCCGCATCTAGCACGCACGTTTTCTCAAAGGACCCAGTAATCATGCGCCTGGTCGTCGTTGGGGGTGTGGTACGCCATCTAAGCCTCCTCTGTTAGCCGCTGCCATGGATGTGTCTGTCCACCACCACAACACATACCATCGTACATCTACACACCTTCACCCACACCATTGTACATCTACACAACTTCACACACATCATCGTACATCTACACACCTGTACACAACATCATACAGCTACACAGACACTGTACCTCAGTTTATTAAATCCATGTCACACAGTGTGATCTGTAATGATCTTATAACATTGCTGAAATCTGCTGAAGTCTGTTGAGGCATCACTGGAGATTTGGGTAATGGGTGAATGGGTGATTTTTTTTTTTACACAGGAGGTCTAAAGATCAGCCCATAGATAGATAGATAGACACACACACACATACACACACACACACAAACATAACTTCTACCCAAAAGGTCAAGAGGCCAGCCGTTAAATAGATGCACATGCTCACACACACGTATAGATACACACACTTCACTCTCCAAATCTTTATATAGAAGAGGTCAAGAGGTCAACAGGCACACAAGTACACACACACACACACACACACACACACTTCACACTCAAATTCTTTCACAGAAATGAGTTTGGACAACCGCTGAGCTCTTCATGAAATGAGTGATAAAGTGTCTCTAACAGTCTCTCTGTGTGATAATGAGCCTTTTCCCCGTTGGTGTGATTTAATAATGAGTTCAGTCTGCATGTTTTTGTCCTCAGTGCTGCACTGACATTTACATTGATTGGGCCATTTATGTGGTGCTATTTATGGGATCTGGTCAGATTGAGTGCGTCTTCCTCCAGGACAAAATGTCGCTTCCGTCCTCCTCATTTTTTGTCTAAAATTACCTGCTCAGGTTTCAGCAGTTTTCTGCTCACATCTGATTAATGTCCTCTACTGTAATTTCTGGACTTTTTCTGACAATTTTTTGGGTGTCATCTGAAACTGGTGACCTTCCAGAACATGATTCATCAACGGAAAAACTGATAAAGCTCACAAATAAAAACAGGTCAATTTTAATTTAAATAAACTCATAATTAAGTTTTGATTGAAAGATTAATGGAACAGCTTATATACAAAAGCCCTGGCCATCAGTCATAATTCCTCACAGGAATGTTCCAATATCAGTACCAGACAACACTAATGCTGTCATGCAATCAAATCCTCACAGCAATGTTCCAAAATTAGTACCTGATCTCAGTGATGCCCTTGTGCAATCAAATCCTCATAACAATGTTTCAGTATCAGAATATCAGTACCTGACCTCACTAATCTTCTCATGCAATCAAATCCTAGCAGCAATGTTCCAATATCAGAACCTAGTACAACCAGGTAGAAGTAGTTATTGATTTCTAGCAGCTATAATATTCACTTTCACATTGTTGTGTGTGTGTGTGTGTGTGTGTGTGTGTGTATGTGCATGTGACGTCCGGGCCTTATTCCGCCATGCCCGAGGCTTGCCTGCCATGCTCCCTCATCCTCGTGCTGGGTTGTTTATGTTTGGGCGCTTAGCATCACACCTGAACAGAATGAACCTTCACTGATCAGCATGTGATTGCCTTGCTAAGCGGCCACTCATTCACCCCAGCTGTCTCTCCCTCTGTCTCGATTAGTTTGAGTTAAGTCCTCGTTTAGTTATATCGGTTGTGTGTTCTCATTGGTCTGTGTTTTTTTTCTCTTTAGTTTTTAAGCCAGCCGCTCCAGCAGTCTAGTGTGGGATCTCCATCATACCATCATATTCCAAGCTTGTGTTTCCCAAGGACTGTTTGTTCCCTGTTCTTCATTAAAACCTTTTTGTATGTTTTATCATACTCTCACTTCTGCGTCTTCCCTCCCTGGGTCCCGGACATCCCACAGTATGGGAACAGGTACAGAAACAGATGTATGTGTGTGCTATGTTCATTTCTTAGGGTTTTCTGTCAGATATTGAAAAGCATATTTTCTCCACAATCCTGCAAACAATGTAACCACTAGTCTTTCTCTGCACTCAGAGACACTGCTGGAGTCATTAAAGTTCTTCAGAGTAGATCATCCAAGACACCATTTGGTAACTGACGTTTCTTTAGTTTAAAAAGTTGGTTCCTCTCAGTATTTCTCTTGTGGATTTTCTTAGTTTGAGTCTTGGATCCTCTCAGCATTCCTCCGGTTTTCTTTTTGAGTCTTGTTTTTCTCAGAGTTTCTCTTACTGAGTTTCTCCTTTTGAGTCTATGTTCCTCTCAATATTGATCTGTTTTTCCTTTTGAGGCTTTGTTTCTCTCAGTGTCCAAACAGCAGTGTTTTTCCTTTTGGTTTTCTCAGCGTTTCTCTTTCCTAATTTCTTCATTTGAGTCTTGATTCTTCAGAGTGCTTCTGTTTTAGAGTCTTAGTTCCTCTTTGTTTCTGTTATCGAGTTCCTTCTCTTACTGAGTTTTTCTTTTTGAGTGTTGGTTCCTCTTAGTGTTTCTCTAACTGAATTTCCCCTTTTAAGTCTTGGCTCCTTTCAGTGGTCCTTCTACATAATTTTTCCTTTTGAGTATTGATTCCTCTCAGTGCCTCTGTTACGGAGTTTCTTCATTTCAGTCTTGATTCCTCTGAGTGTTACTCTTTCTGAAGTTCCTCTTAGTGTTTCCCCAACATTATTTGTCCTTCTGAGTCTTGGTTCTCTTGGTGTTTCTCAGGTTTTCCATTTGAGTCTTGGTTTCCCTCTGTGTTTCTTTGAGTTTCTTCATTTGAGTACTTGATTCATCTGAGTGGTTTTCTTTCTGAGATTTTCCTTTCAAGTCTTGGTTCCTTTCAGTGTTTCTCTTACTGAATTTCTCCTTTGAGACTTGGTTCATCTCTGTGTTACTCTTACTCAGTTTCCCATTTTGAGTATTGGTTCCTCTCTGTGTTTCTCCTGCATTGTTTTCCCTTTTGAGTCTTTGTTTCTCTGAGTTTCTCTCACCAATTTTTTTCTTTTGAGTCTTGGTTCCTTGGAGTGTTCCTCATTCTGAAGTTCCTGCTGAAGATGCTGATGATCTGGGGTTTTATTAGTGTTAGAGGTTTGCTGGTCTTGACTTGTGTGGAATAAAGGGCGTAGTATCTCCTGCTGTAATGGCTGGAGGCCAAACCAAGAGAGAACAAGGCAAATAATTTCCAGAAAGGTCGGCAAAAAGTGTCCATGGATCTGTTGATTTCAGACATAAGTGGTTATTGATTGCTAGCAGCTATAATATTGGCTTATACTGTGCGCGGGAGGGGGCATCTATCTAAGGGAATTTTCTTCATTTCATATTTTGCTTCCAGAGATCCAGACTTTGTTGTATTTTTATTGTATTGTGGCGAGCGTGAGAGAGAATTCGAAGACACATCGAGCTTCAAGCAAATCGTCTTTATTTCTCAGCTTTGGCAGCATCAAAACAGACTTCCACATACAGAGGATACAGCGCCCCAACAGGCATGTGCCGGTATCAATCCCAACACCGAGCCCGTGTCTCTCCCGTCACCCCGCACCAGCAGCTAAACACTCCAGAGGAGGGTAACTGACTAGAGGCTCAAACACACAAAATAACACACAACCATGCATAAACACTAACTTTACACAATAATTATCAACCCCCTCTAAGGTTCCCCAAAACACAAATAACAGGCCAATTTGCCACTTACACAGTGCACTTACACTGGCTCATGGGAGCCAGTCCTACTGTCCCGGCTTGTCCCAGTATAGTATTTTTATTGTGGTCTTGGAGCAGTTCTGCAGGCTTACTGAAGGACTTTCCAAAATTATTTTTTTCAGTCTAGACCCTTAACCTGACCAGTTTCAAAAGAATGTTTTTGTTTGTTAAGCCACACTGTGACCTATGTATGAATCATTCAGGCATTACAAAGCCGATCAGTATACTGGTGGTGCTGAATGCTGAGTGGCTGGAACACCTTTATCTAGGCTCTTTCTATCTTTAGGCACTTTGCAGCCTGTCTCAGTAATACATTTGTTTCCATTTCTTTCATTTAATCTACTCAATATGCCGAAGATAAGACAATTGGATGGGCAGAAAACAGTATGTTTGCACCAACAAGGTGACTTAAAACAAAATATAAAGAAGTGAGGGATGGCTGAAGACTTTGCACAGTACTGTACATGTATGCTATATTTCAGGGTCGCTTTAAGTGGTTGGAGTCGCTCCAGGTGGTCTGGACAGCCAAAGTACATAAGTCCATGATGTAGCGGGCTCACCGAATGGTCTCCCTGCCGCAGATGGTACAGGTGGGAGTCAACCTCCACCTCACTGTCAGGGTGTTGGAACGCGGCCCTGAGCTGGTGGGTGTACTCCGGGTAGGAGTATCCAGCATATGTATCGGATCTTAGGACCGCAGTAGCCCAGCTCTGCTGCCTGCCTGGTGAGGAGGGAGACAAGAAGTGCGATGTGGCTTCTGTCTGAGGGGTAGCGCTCGGGCTGAAACTCAAATAGAAAAGACAGGTTGGTTAAAAACTCATCGCACTTCCCATCTACATGGTTCCATTTCTCAAGAAGAGACATCTTGGGGGTAGTACGGGAAGATAAAGGGGTTTGGACCACCTTCTAGGATGCCGGTTTTGTGACAACCACGTTGAGATGCGCCTGCTCCAGGGTTGTGAGCTACTGATGCAAGCCTTCCTGCTTCAGGTCGACAGTCTCAACCGCCTGCAGGTATCACCACGTCGACCAGGGCGGCCAAGTCCGCTGGGTTCACCATTCGGGACTCAGACATTCTGTCACAGAACTATTCTGTAACAGAACTAGAATGTACCTGAACCAAAGTTAGCCCAGTGTAGCGTAGTGGAAGAACCCAGTGGCAGATACACACGAAAAAGTCGGTAAACCACGCACCTTGATATGAGAACGCTCCACAAGAGAGTTAAGATGCCCACCAGGAACAAGCGTTCTCACACACACATGGCAGGTATATAAATATAAAGAGAGAGAGACCAGAGTACTCACAGTACCAGCAGACTCAGGCTGGAGTTGAGCTGGCATAAGGACTCAATGTCTGAGTGCTGTGAGATACCTACTTCCTGTTTATATACCCTGCGATGCGAGTAGTATTATCATACTCTTTCTGTCAAACTGTCCATCAAATTGATTTATGGCCCTAAAGATTTATGGCCCCCTAGTCAGAAGATTTACAACAGACATTATGTCACCTCCATACACCTCTCCCTACACAATATACTTTTGATCCTTGTGTTTATGGCCCCTTTGTAGTCAGTGAGGTGTGACCTCCACTCATTTACTGTGAGGGCAAACGTCATGGGGCATCTGAAAAGGGGATCTGACACATTTTTCATTTATTGTAGGGATATTGTAGCCCTGCAGCTATTTGGTGGGATGATTATTTTTTCAAAGACGTGTTGTTTTGGAACATTTCAGGGGTATATACATCGAACAGTGTTTGAGACAATAACCGGTCTATGGCAATGGATCACTTGGAGTGTATGCCAACGGAGGACTCACGGCCCATGTCAGTGGAAGATACGAGGAGGGTTGCGAGATGTAGGAGAAGACTTTTCACGACAATGATGATCAACTATGTTAATCCTAAAATACCCCACGCACCAATAAGCCCAAAACCTGTCAGTAAGGTGGGGGCTCTTAAAGATTTGACGGATGCTAAGAAATATCAATGGACATCCCGAGTTGTATGCGGATATACTTTCGACAAAAAGGCATGTTGTGTAAAATTGTGCACAACCCACCGTGTTTGTGAAGGATTCACAAACGATATGCGTCACATATCGTTTTGTGTTGGAGATTGGAAATTGTTCAGGAATGGAATTTGGGGAAAACTGTCTGCTGACTACCACGTGATGTGTGATAGTGTCATACCTGAAAAGTGTTACTATCAATATTACAAAAATTTTGGGTGTTTAAATGGAACGATCGGCATATGTAGTGGCAGGTCAGAGTTAAAAGACCTTCTAAACACACCATCTATTGATTAGACGAAAGTCTTAAAATATACAAATGTTACCTTTTCACAAGGTGATATTGTGATGTTATGCTTTCAAGAAGACAGACTTGCTGTTTAACTGGTGGCCGCTTTTGGACGAGTACCGCAACATAATTTTTTAGTACCGTGACAACCCACTTTTTCCAGACACTCCCATCCAGTGTGGGTGGAGTCGAGTCTCTGGACAACATTCCTGACATGCTTGAAAAGGAGGACACAACCATTTCAGAGTCAATGTGACATATCAGGGTAACCCTCAAGACCTGCCGGAAAGCTAGACATCACTGTTTTCAGAGTCGTTATTACCCACATACCATCCATGCTATTTCAAGGCGCGTGTGTGTGTGTGTGTGTTATGTAGACCAGTGCTGAGGGAAGCTCTGCCACAGGTGCTCAAGCAGAAAAAAAGGCTCTTTGAGCTGTCAGGCACACTGACATGTGCGTTATGGTTCACTCCCCCTGTCCACAGCGAGTGTGTGTGTGTGTGTGTGTGTGTGTGTGTGTCTGTGTGTGGCTACTTCTGGAACGTGGTCCCAGGGACACTGCATTCATGTAAAGCAGGGGAGCCCAAACCCAGTGCTCTTTTTGAACAGGTCTACCCGTTGCTGTGGTTTCAGTGCCATAGTAGTGAGGAATGAATATGGGGGATGATAAAAACTCGATAAACACAGCTCATAAAGGTGTAAACCAAAACAACAGCTCTGCAGGGTCATTTGATGGTATTGCTTTGCTGCATGTCAGGTGGCTCAGTAAAATGTAAAGATTTGTTTTATATCATCCAACAGTGAGTGTATGTTTCTAGGTTGTGTGTATTTTGCTCTTGAGCATCTTGCACGGCGCCCCGTCTGTCAGTTGGTGCATTAACAATGAGTAAAATTCCTCACTTAAGAATTATTTCAAGATTTAAAGCCAAACAGGATGACATCAATCAGTAACATCTGCGGAACATCACACTGTCACTTCTGTAATATCCCAGGATGTTCTTTCACTCCATTGACTGCTGACTGTGAGAACCTTCTGAATGCTTTTGTGGATGAATATTGTTCTGTCCTGCAGGAAAGCTCTATTACAGATCCGGAGTGATGCTGCCTGACATGCACCAGAAGGAGAGATTCCATCACATCAGCTGTTAAGGAACAGAGTTTCAAAGGACGAGAACTGCGATCAATATTTAAGGCACTAATATAAACGTTTCCTGTGCCTCTCCCTCTACCGCTTAGACTGTTCTAGATATGAATACTTGTAGCACATTAAAGATCAGCTTTCTGTTTTATTTCTGAACAGTGTGAGGAGTGGAGGCTTTAAGACTCTGCAACGGGTAGTGAATACAGCCAGCAAGATCATCGCCCCCCTGGGACACTTTCCATACCCTCCTCACCCGCAGAGCCATCAGCATTGCTGGTGACTCCTCCCACCCATTTACACTCCCATTTCAGCCTCCTGCCTTCAGGGAGAAGGTACCGGACCCTCCGGGCCCGCTCCACAAGACTCTTAAACAGCTTCATCCACCAGGCTGTCAGGATGCTGAACTCTGTCCATTACCTGCACACTCTGCCCCTGGAGAGTAATATACTCACTGACTCACTCTTTTGTTTAGCACTATAATCTCAAAACTGTTTTACATTTCATCCCTTACTGCTGTTTTTGACTACTTGCACTCTACTGTTACCATTGCACAACTATCTTATCTGCTGTGATCATTTGCACTACTGCCTTATTTGTTTGTCTTGTGTCTTATTTAGTCTGTATAGAATGTCTATTGTAAGTTAAATTAAAATTTTGTAATCTAGATTAAAATTTTCTAGTTGTGATTAAGGGTACGCACAACAGAGAGCGAGAAACGGCTTTTCGATTCCCATGTATGTCTTGCACATAAAATGTGAATTGACAATAAATCTCTTGAATCTTGAATCTTGACTGGAGCTGCCCAGAGCAAAAACACACTCTTGTGTATGTGTGTGAGTGTGGGTGTGTATGTGTGTGTGGGTCTTTGATGGAGACTGGGAGGTTAAACTGTGTATAAATATTTACACTCACAATTAAGTATTTTCCAGGAATTCTCACCCCTTCCACCCACCCCCACACTGACACACACCCCTTCCACTGTCATGGAGAAAACTTAAGCTTATAAAATAACAGCAAACGACACCAAGCCAGTCGGCTGAAACATACCATGGGGCTGTTGGTGTCCTCTCTTTATACTGCTGGGTTTGTGCTCCTATGGTCACAAAACCAGTTGTTCATTCCATCAGCAGGGCTACTTCTGTACCAGGATAGCCTATAACCAAACATAGTAAAGGTAATGGTGTCTTTATAGGCAACCCAGGTTTTCAGTATTGTCTTTCAGGACATGTCTATTTAAAGAAATACCCTTCACCTACATACATATGACTTCAAAATCTACTATACATCCCCCCTTTCTGTCCTTCCTGACCTCATCATGGCAGACAGAAAACAGCACTCGCTCTTTCTCATTCCAACGGCATCACTTTGGTATAGATCCTTAGACTCTTAAAACTCAATAATAGCATAATACATCAGACCAACTGGTACATCTGCCATCATGTAAGACTAATCATATAACTAGTGACCAACAACTTATTATAACAGTAGTACTTCATATTACTACCATGATTAACACTACAAAGTGTGCATAAATGGTAACAATAGATGTGTGGTGTCTTCTGTCCTTTGTAACTTTACATCACTTAGAACATCATGGTGGGAGATGAGAGGTTACTAGCACATCATCTGGCTCCTAATTCTCTTCCTACCAAATAGAACTCGGTCCATGTTCTTGTCTTTTTCATGTTAGACACCAATTGCCCTATCTTTGGCTGGTGATTTGCTGGCTGTTTCCATCACTTGAAGCACTTCCTTTTCACCTGTTTTTTCTGTTCACTTGTTTCCTCATTGCTTTTGATGTTGTTTTTGCCTCTTCTGCTGTGCCAGACTCTTGTGGTGGAGTTTTCCTGGAGACTTGCTGTTGGTTTCTTCTGGACCTTGTACCTTCCTCTTCTTGTCCTCCAGACTTTCTGCACTGCCTTCTGAGTTATTTACTTTCCCAGAGTTGCCGGGTACATTGTCTTCACCATCATCCTGTTCAGGTCTAGCCAATCTATCTTTAGGAACACTAGCACAACAGTTAAGATGATACCAAACAGTATTATTTTTAACTCGTTTAGCCGTTGCTGTCATTCTTACCACCTTGTGTGGATCACATCTTCTTATCTCATTCCACTTTCTCCTAAACACCCACAAATACACTTCATCAGCTGGTTTGATTGGATTTTCCAGCTCTGCATTCTACTCTGGAACCCTTTATTTCTGCAAGTAAATAGCTTTATGTATAGGGATGAGTAGCTTGTTGCATGTTCTTAGTTTGTGTTGCAATTGTTCAAGCGGAGGGCCCTGATAGGGTTCTCTCACGAAAAGGATTGGCATGGGTCAACCTGTAAGCATTTCATGCGGTGTTAAA
The DNA here is from genome assembly GCA_037577275.1 of Bryconaethiops microstoma. NCBI lineage: Eukaryota > Metazoa > Chordata > Actinopteri > Characiformes > Alestidae > Bryconaethiops > Bryconaethiops microstoma. The sequence goes on from JBBJLS010081653.1 coordinate 13,516, forward strand.
TGCATGCTCCTATTATTTGCATGCAATAGTTATTTAAAGTCTAAGGCAAGGTATCCACCCAATTCAGACCAGTTTCAGCGCAGATCTTGTTAAGCGTAGCTTTCAAAGTTCCATTCACTCTCTCAACCATACCTTGTAACTGAGGGTGTTACACACATCTTTACTGCTGTTTGATTCTCAATTGCATTCTGGCAGCCTTATACGCCACATTATTTCCCACAATTACATAATAATTCCCTTTTTTTGTGGGCTTGACACTTAATTATTGCCAATATTTTGGGTAGCATCATAGCTGAAATCAAACCTTATATCTGACCCAAATTTTGAATTGGTCTTTTTAAACCCTCTATGCTTACATACAGATCCAAACAAACGACAGACTCCATGTGTGCATACCTTACCACTGGCTAATTTACATGTCTCCGTCAATGCTTTTAATTCTGCTATTTGACTGTCAAAAAATTTGCCTTCTTCAGCCCTCTCAATTATTGCACAACCTGCATGGTTTCCTAAAAGATCTTTAAAACATGAACCATCCACAAAATGTATTATTTGTGCTGTCAATATAGAGTCCGACTCTAAATCAGGTCCAAGTTTAGAAAAAGTGAATCCGCTACACAATCATGTGATTGTGATTTTTCTGTAAAACTGGAAAGGTACTGTTTTAGCTGGATTTATAGTTGAGCATTGCTTAAGAGTATATCTGGCTGATAAACAAGTATTGTCACAAGAGGAGAGTAAACAAGAACATACCTTGCCGCTAGTGTCGCCTGTGTAGCATGAAGGAAGAACCCAAGCACGGATAGAAGCGAAAGGGTTGGTTAATTCATGCAGTTTGCTCTGCAAACGTTCTAAAAAAGAGTTGAGATTCCCACTGAAAACCGTGTTCACAAACATGCACAGACCTGGGATGTGAGTACTCACGTGAAGCCAGTTGATCTTCCAAGGTGAAGTTGGGCGACTCCATGATCGAGCAAAAAGGAACCGTTCACATCCTGTTTATGTACTCCGTGACGCGCTCATTTCCTGCCCCGTGCATGTGACAGGGCGGAGGAGGATCAGGAGCTGTAGGAACCACGGGTGACGTGATGAAGGGCTTGAGTTGAGATGAGTCGAAGACTGGGTGGGAGGGCAGGCAGCTGGACATGAAGGGAGGCAGGCAGCTGGAGCCTGAAGGTGACAGGGTTTATTCCGTGGGTGATGCGGTATGGTCCGATGAAACGTGGTGAGTTTCTTGGATTCGGTGTTCAGGTGAAGATTGCGGGTGGAGAGCCAGACCCTGTCACCAATGTGCAACAATCGTCCTGGTGGGTGTCAACAGCGGTGCTGCTGGATGTATCGTCTATTTACCCTGAGGATGGTCTGGCAAGTGAGCTCCCAGAGCCGCCGACACCTGCGGACCAACTGTTGGGCCGATGGTACATCAACCTCCGGTTCTTGGTGCTTGAACATAGGAGGCTGGAAACCATAACATACCTCAAAAGGACGATGTCTTTGGGGAACCCATGCAAACGGACTACATGTTCCAAGACGAGCTCAGCGGTGGTCTTAGCTGAGGGGAGCCCATTGAGTGCCACCAGGTGCATGGCCTTGGAGAAACGATCCACGATGGTTAAAATGGTGTTCTTCCCGTTGGACTCCGGCAGTCCGGTGACAAAATCCAGCGCGATGTGTGACCAGGGATGATGAGGCACAGGGGGAGGTTGAAGTTCTCCAGGGCTAGGTGAATTGGAGGTCTTGGCCCTGGCACACACCGCACAAGCCTGGACATACTCTCGGATGTCTTCGCTCATCCTAGGCCACCAGAATGCGCGTTGAAGTAGGGTCAGGGTACGCTGAGTCCCAGGGTGTCCGGAGACAGCTGATGAGTGGGCCCATTGGAGGGTTTCAGTGCGCAAGGTGGTGGGCACGAAGAGACGTCCAGGTGGCGTTTCTGCCAGAGGGGGCTCCAAGGTCTGCCCCTGGCGGACTCTATCTTCTAACTCCCACCAGAGGGGCAAAACAATCATCTCGGATGGTACCACAGGCACGGGGTCTGACCAGGGGCTCTCCCTCTGGTGCTGACGGGAGAGGGCATCAGCCTTTTTTTTTCTGACCCCAGTCGATAAGAGATGGTGAAATGAAATTGTTCAAAGAACAGAGCCCACCGTGCCTTGTGAGGATTTAATTGTTTCGCCTGCTGGATGCCAATTAAATTTTGATGGTCGGTCCAGACGATGAATGGGTCACTGCCGCCTAGGAGCCAGTGACGCCATTCCTCCAGAGCCCACTTGATGGCCAACAACTCACGGCCCCCTACCCCGTATCATTGCTGAGTGGGAGTAAACTTTCTGGAGAAGAAACTACAGGGGTGTAGTTTCTGATCTGGACCTTGTTGGGGAGAACGGCCCCTACACCCACATGGGAGGCACCCACCTCCACAACGAACGGCTTGCCAGAGTCCGGGTGAATGAGGATTGGGGCAGAAGTGAAGGCTTTGCAGAGGCAATGAAACGCTTGAGTGGCGTCTGGGGTGAGTTGAAAGGGTGTCTGGGATGGTTTGGTAAGAGCAATGAGGGGCGCTGCGACTGAACTGAAGCCCCGGATGAATTGACAATAGAAATTAGCAAACCCAAACTACGCACAGCATCCAACTTCTGAGGGTCCATGGCCACCCCCTGAGGTGATATGACAAACCCCAGAAAAGTGGTGGAGCGCTGGTGGAAAGCGCATTTTTCCAACTTGCAGAACAGTCGGTGGGTAAGCAACCTCTAACACTGCTCAGATATGCTGGATGTGTTCTTGTTCAGTCTTTGAATAGATGAGGATGTCATCTAAATAATCGAAGACCCAGTGACCCAGCATGTCACGGAGAACGTCACTGATCAGTTGTTGGAAGGCTGCCGGACTGTTGCAGAAGCCGAATGGCATAACCAGCGTTTCTTAGTGACCGGTGGGAGTGATGAAGGCCATCTTTCATTCGTCGCCCTCCCTGATGCGAACGAGATTGTAGGTGCTCCTGAGGTCTAGTTTAGTGAAGATGGAAGCACCAGAGAGGGCATCCAAGGCGGTGTTTTTTAGAGGGGGTGGGTGAGGGTTCTTCACCGTGATCTTGTTGAGTGCCCGGTACTTTTCTTTTTTGACAAAGAAAAACCACGCTGCCGCGGGGGATGAGGAGGGCCCTCTGAGACATATTCCTCCATGGCCTTCTGTTCATCTTTGGAGAGGGAGTAGAGATGGCCGCGGGGTGGCACCGTCCCTGGAAGGAGGTCGATTTGCAGGTCGTAGGGTCAGTGTGGAGGGAGTTGGACCACTCTTCGTTTGCTGAAGATCTCCTTCAGATCTTGATAAGGTTTAGGGACGGTGCTGGCGTCGACGTCCAGGGCTTCGGGCTCCCCTGAGCACGTCCCAGCCACTGCCGAGAGACAAAGCTCTTGACAGGTCAGACCCCACTGTAGAATCTTCCGTTGTGACTAGGAGATGAGAGGGTTGTGGGTCATCAGCCAGGGGTAACCAAGGAGGATGGGTGGCGAGGTGAGTCAGGTGATAAGGAATTGGATTTGTTCATGGTGGTCATCGATGAGGAGGGTGATGGGTGATGTCTGGTGAGTGATAGGGTTGTGTTGGAGGGGTCGACCATCAATGGCAGTGATAGTGATCGGCTGGGATAACGCCTGTTTTCACACCCAACTGTTCAGCAAAAGATTGGTCAATGAAATTGCCAGCCACACCTGAATCAACAAAAGCGTTGACACTGACCTGTGTGTAGCCGAGTTAGATGTGAGCCTGAACGATAAAACGGGAAACGGTCAGTTCGAAGGAGGCGCTGGCCAGCTGGTCGATCCTCATGCAGAGCTGGATGATACCCTCCAGGGTATCTGGGAGCTCTTGTCCCGCGAGTTGGTCTTTAAATATGGAGGCCAGCCCCTCATAGTAGGTCGTCCGGAGGGCGGAGTCTCCCCAGTTGGTCTGCACCGCAAGGGTGCGGAACTGCGCAGTGTATTTGCTGACCGGACGGTCTCCCTGCCGCAGATGGTATAAGCGAGAGGCTACCTCCACCTCACTGTCAGGATGTTGGAAGGCAGTCTTGAGTTGATTGGTGAAGGTGGGGTAACAGTAGCAGGCATCTGTATTTGCCCTCAACACTCGGCTGCCTGCCCGGTGAGGAGGGAGAAGAGAAGCGCAATGCGGCTTCTATCCGAGGGGTAGCTGTCAGGCTGGAACTTGAAAATGCGAGAGAGAGTGGTTAGCAACGCATCGAACTTCCTATCTACACCATTCCATTTTTCAGGGAGTGATATCTTAGTACTGGGTGAAACTGAGGTAGTAGTAGGTTGAGGAGTTGGGACGGATGACTGGGCTTCCGGTTTCTCGACAGGGGTTTGAGAACGAGTCTGCTGCAGGAGAGTGACTTGTTGACGTAAGCCAAGCACCTCCTACTGCAGTTTCTCGATCTCTTCTCCCTGCTGATTCACCATCGACACCAGCGCGACCCAATCCACTGGGCTCACTGTTACGGGCTCGGTCATTCTGTCACAAGAGGAGAGTAAACAAGAACATACCTTGCCACTAGTGTCGCCCATGTAGCGTGAAGGAAGAACCCAAGTGCAGATAGAAGCGAAAGGGTTGTTTAATTCAGGCAGTTCGCTCTGCAAACGCTCTAACAAAGAGTTGAGATTGCCACCGGAACCCGCGTTCACAAACATGCACAGACCTGGGATGTGAGTACTCACGTGAAGCCGGTTGATCTTCCAAGGTGAAGTTGGGTGACTCAATGACCGAGCAAAGAGGAACCATTCACATCCTGTTTATATACTCTGTGACGCGCTCATTTCCTGTGACCCTTGTGCGTCACGTGACCCGTGCATCTGACAAGAATATTGTAAACAACAAGCTTGTGTCATTACAAACCTTCCATTTTTGATAATCTCTATGATTTTACGGTGAGAGTAAATAATTAAGATACACCTTTATTAGTCTCACAAGTGAGAAATCTGCTTTGTCACAATAGGAGGTGGACAGTACAATGGTAAAAGCAGCAAAAATTTAAATACCAGATAACCCATTGTTAAAACTGAAGCCTTCTCATAAGTATAGTAATACAGCAGCTAAGCCTTGATAACATAGCAATCCTTGGGCCACTCCATCTAACTTAGTAGTATAGTATGCAATAGGTTGTTTTTTCCTACCACTAACAAGTGTCTTGCATTAGTCCTGCTGATGCATATCCAAAGCACACGTTGGCTACATATAGATTAAAAAGTTTAGAATCATTAGGTATTCCCAAACTAGTGCTATTTGCATTTCCCGTTTAAATGACTCAAAAGCTATATGTGCATCTGGTGTCCAAGTTAAAAGAGCATTTAATGTTCTGGTTTCCACTTCTGTCATCATATTCCTTAGTGGTGCTGTCTTGATTGCATAAGCTTTTATCCATTCAGCACTAAAACGCGTCATTCCTAAAAAGTCATCATCTACCCTACAGTCACTGGCTCTGGAGCTTTACTAATCCCCACTAATTGTGATGGTGCTATTGCTACTGTACTATGATCTATAATTCTCCCCAAATACTCTACTTGTGTTAAACAGTATTGTAACTTTGAATGTGAAACTTTGTGTGTCCCCTTTGACAATTTTTGACAAAAGGGGGACACAATTTTTTATTGAATCTGTAGGGCATTGTTCCAAATTTGGGGAACAGACTATAAAATCATTGACATACTGTAATACAATAGTGTTTAGATTTACTTCCTCCAGGTCCTTCCTCAAAACCTGGTTAAAAATATGTGGCAAATGCTTAAAGCCTCAAGGCAACCAGTTATAACTTTACTGTTTACTTCAGTATGTGAAAGAAAACAAATATCTTGACTTCTCAGCCAGTGGAACACTTAAGAAAGCAGAGCAGAGATCAATCACGGTGAAATACTTAGCATCAGGTGGTATATTTGAAAGTAATGTGTGAGGATTAGGTACTCCTGCTACTCTTCTCATTTACCACTTTCAGATCATGTATCACCTCCACTTGGATTTATCTGCCTTCTAAACAAATACAATTGGAGTATTACATGGACTATGTATTTCTACCAGCACTACTATATTTTTTCAATTCCCATTCTTCCTCTGGATGTAATGGATATTGTGTTTGTCAGGGCAAATATACACCATTTTTAAAATTGTATATTTATTAGGCTGGCACTTTCTTATCTTATACCACTTTTGAAAACATACATTGTCACTTGCTCCTTCTCGTCCTATATACACTATAAACATAATATTTAACTGCCTTACCTTCTGCTTCTTTTTGCCAAGCTTGTTCCAGCTTTGGATTCTGAGTTGTATCAATATGGTAACCTTGGACACCTGGAATAGAGTGCGTGTGCTTTTATTCATTGCCCCTACTGTCTTATTACTTCCTGTATTTGTTTCTCTACTCCTACACCACCTAACCAATATACACTTCCTTTTTCCCTAATTTATTTATTTGCTTGACTACTGCTAACTCATCCACATGTAGCACCCCTTTGCTCTCTGGAATTAAATAGGGGTAGCTACTCTGGGTTCTTTGTACAAGGTGTAATCTCTTACAAAGTAATAATACATTTTAAGCCTTAAACCTATGATCAATTCTGTCTTTTGGGCCCTATGTATTAGCTGCTCTTAACGATAAAGATGACTCTGTGAAAGTAAGTTACACTAGATTGCTCTTACTTTACACTCACACACAAATAATCAAAGTCACACGCCAAAATACAAAACAATGAACTATTTACTTTGATGGATAATCAATTAGATAATAGCACAGCTCTTAAATACTTTCGAGTCGTTTTAAATTCAGTTATACCCTTTTACATTCAACAGAAATATATCCTTACACCTACAATACTTTTCTGTAAACCCTCAGACCTATACACTCAAATACCTTAACCAATAATCTCATGAAACCCCAAATCATTCACCGTTGCAGGCCTGTACGTGCTTGTGCGCGTGGTAGCCTAAAACAGAATGGCAGCTTCACCTCAATGGGCCAAAATAAAATGGTACCTGAGCCACGAGGAATGAAATGAGTCACGCACGCGGGGCTTTGGAGTGATGAAGACGGCACCGGCGCAGTCACCCTCGATATCACCTGTGTCTCGTGCACTCAGACAGCGAAGTCCGTATCCTCAGTGTTTTGGAAATGCTGGGCTACGTCGTTAGCAGACTGCCAACCTTTTAGCTCAGTCCTAGCACTACACGACTAGACACCCTGCCGCTAACGCACGTAAACTCCGACAGGCTTTCAAAGCTGGTGAACTTCAGTCCGAAATTTCACCCAAGCACCTAGATGCGATTTCACCACAATAGTCACTTTTAAGGATCTTGCCGATCACTTGCAGTCACTAAAATAGTGTCTGTTTTGAATACACTAGCCGCGTGTTCTCAGCTCGCTCTCTCCTCTTCTTCTCTTCTCTTCTCTTCTCTTCTCTTCTCTTCTCTTCTCTTCTCCTTCTCTCCTCCTCGTCTCTCATTGGTCAAAAAATAACACCCTAATATACATACTTGTTTCTCCAAGCAATGAAATATTCTTACAAAATTCCCAGTATTCAGAAAATATGTATATATACATTTACTAAACCAAAAATAAAATAATACAAATAACACTGTCTGGAAATACATAAACTGAACATTCCCTACATTTTTCACTTTGAACAATACAAATTAAAAGCTGTCTTTTTTTTCCGTTTACCAATATTTATTATATTCAAGAACTTAATACTTATGAATTATTTTCTATAGAGCTACACACATACACTCCATCAGACTTACACTGAATTCGAAGTCCCAATTTACATAAATGCATCCCTTCCCAATAAGTTTACTGCGGTTTGGTCAGAAATTAGATTTTAATTTTTGCTGTCTAATTTTGGACTGTTAAATTAACTGGAGCTGTCAATGGTATTGCATCTGTTCTGAGAATCCTATAGTCTTGGCCTATTTAAAAGACTTGTGGAGGTAATTAGCATCATTTGACTTTACACAAGTGCAATGAGCTCCTGTATAATTTTTCCCTTCAATTTGAACTTGAAGCACTGGTTCTGCATCAGCCCCTTTGCTAGCCAATTAGAGCTGACCCTCTGTGCATCCCTAATAATTTTGATTTGGCCCGACCCATGGATTTACTGGGCTTTGATTATAATTTGGATAATAATTTGGACTTGCCCAAGTAGTTGCAGAAACCGGATTTTTGGTTTACTTGACTACAATTCTGACCTTGCGGTGGCAACTAGGCCTGTGATTCCCTCTGTCCACTGGGGTCCTGCCATGGGTTAATGGGACAATTTCTTCTGCTATGTCCAGACTGCTTGCATGTCCAGCAAATTCCAGGCATGCTTTGTTGCTATCTTTAGCTCTGCTTGGCCCTGTTACCTCCACCTTCAGGGGACTGGTTATAAACTTGAATGATTAGATGCTGTTTGTGGTGTGGTTGGTTGCAGCATTTGCTGGTGCAGCTGGAGCTTTTGCTGTTACTCATAAGCTAATGGTTTATGATTAATACCTCCATGGCCTCACACAGACTTAGAGGTCGAACCTTTAGCCAGCCATTTTATTTGCAATTTTTATTATTATTGAAATTGTTTTTACTGAATTTTTCCTGGTCTCCACAAAGTTTGAATGTCGAATTACAGCCAATACTTACAGGAGATATCAATGAAATTACATATTTCGTGTTAAGCGTACTAACAGTTCTACAGTTTACATGATGAAGATATTTAACATTATGAACTTCACCAAAAAAAGACAATAAACAAAAAAACAAAAAACAAAAAAACAACACTAAAATGTAGATAGGGGACAATATAGAATATTTAAACAAGACAGATGACTAAATACTAATAACTAATAAAATCAAAATCCTAAACAGAAATAATAATAAGGGGGGGGGTTGTAGTGGATACACCCTATAGTCCTATGTTAGGGCTGAAATTGTTTTCTATGTGAACTATAAATGGTTGCCACACTGTCCAAAATTTCCTTTCTGAGCCTCCCAAGGCAATTCTCATTCTTTCTAATTTAAGATGAGCCATAACCTCTACCACCCAGCGTTCATATGCTGGTGGGATCGCAGACTTCCAGTTGAGTAAGATGACTCGTCTGGCCAGTATAGATGTAAATGCATTAATAACAGCTTGCGAGGTTGTAAATTTAGAACCCAAGAGTGTAATCCCAAAAATACCGATCAAAGGGTCGGGGTCTATCTTTCTGTTAAAGACCTGTATATATGTGTCAAAAATCTCAGACCAAAATGTACCTAATTTAGGGCAGGACCAAAACGTGTGGAGCAATGTTCCTGGTGTTAAATGGCACCTAAGACACGCCGGGTCCGTATCCGGGTATATCTTGTCAAGTCTTGCCCTTGATAAGTGGAGCCTGTGGATAATCTTAAACTGCATTACACCATGTCTAATACATATAGAGGAAGAATGTTCCCTCTCCAGTGCTTGTTGCCAGTCTTCATCCGGGATCTCTCTCTCTAATTCTTCTTGCCATATGCTCTTTAATATGGTTAACCGATCTGGAGGACATTTCTGTCGGTAGAACATTTCAGAAGATGCATACAAGAGAACCTTCTATAAAGAGGGAAAGCTTTGTAGAACATTGGAAATGAGAAGAACTTTCAACTGTACTGGAGAAACATCTAGACAAGACTGCTGGTGGAACATGCTAGAACTGATTCTGGAACAGTGTATATGTGGAAGAACATTTAAGAGAGGAGAGAAACGACCGTTCAAGAAACGACTGGAACCAGGAGCTGAATCAGGAGTTCTGGCGGGAGCAGGAGTCCGAGGTGCTGAAGCCTGGGTGTGTAAAGGCGTCGCCAGGGGGCGCCAGGCGCTGCGAGAGGAGCTGCTTATTTCAGCACCACGGACAGAGACATGTCCACTTCTGCTGCTCCTGCTGAGCCCTGCGAGAACCTTCAGCCCCTCTATGGACTGGAGAATATCTCCATTATCACCGAATTAATAATAATAATAATAATAATAATAATAGAAAATGGTAAATATCATGACAGAGTGAAAATAAACGACTAGAAGAAGATGAAGCAAACATGAAACAAATTTGATACTTGATATACTCTGTGTGTGTGTGTGTGTGTGTGTGTGTGTGTGTGTGTGTGTGTGTGTGTCAGGTGTTGCTAAAATGAGTGTTGGATGTAGGCAAGGCTGTGGATTTGTATTGATTTTTTTATTCTCCTTGTTGGATTTTAAGCATTTTATTTAAAAACTCAACATAAATATGTGTGATTTGTATATCATATTATTATCTATTTTGTAACAGATTAGGGAAGACCCTCTCTTTTATACATATTTATGTGTGTGTGTGTGTGTGTTTGTGTGTGTGTGTGTGTGTTTTCTATGTAATGTAGTATTTAGATTAATATATATATTTTGGTGATGTAAATGTTGTTTTTAATATATATTTAAGCATTGTAAGGTGGGACCTTCATAGATGAGGTGAAACCTCTTGTCCAGCACATCCTAGAGCTTCCTGATTGGACTGAGATCTGGGGAATTTGGAGGCCAAGTCAACACCTTGAACTCTGTCATGCTTCATGCTGTGTGTCGGGATGCATTATCCTGTTGAAAGCGGCCACCACCATTAGGGAACCCCGTCATCAGGAAGGGGTGAACTTGTTCTGTGACAGTGTTTATGAGCTCCATGTCCAACATTCACATGAATGCAGGACCCAAGGCTTCCCAGCATCTCCCTGCCTCCAGCGCCTCACCCAGGTACGCGATTCACACACACCCGACCATCTACATGATGAAGAAGAAAACATGATTCATCAGGCAAGGCCACCTTCTTGCATTGCTCCATGGTCCAGTTCTGAAAATGCTATTGTGGGCACTTTCAGTGATGGATAGGGATCAGCATGGGCACTCCGACCGGTCTGTGGCAACACAGCCCCATGTTCAGCAAACTGTGACGCACTGTGTGTTCTGACACCTTTCTATCATAGTTAGCATGAACATTTTCAGCAGTTTGTGCAACAGCAGCTCTTTTGGTAGATACTGACCACTGAACACCAGGAACCCAAACAAGTTTTGGAGATGATCTGACCCAGTCGTCCAGCCAAGTCTTCATGCCCATTTTTCCTGCTTCCAACAACAACTTCAAGAACTGACCACTCATTCAGTGACTTTAATCTATCGCACCCCTTGACAGGTACCATAGTAACGAGATCATCAGTGTTATTCACCTCACCTGATTTTAATATTTAAATATTGTGGCTGATTGGTGTATAATATATATATATATATATATAAAATCATTATCAACAAGAGCTTAAGTGTGTGATTAAAAAAGAAACATGTAAAAATGTTAACCCACACAGAGGTGAATGCCCCCCCACCCCCAACACA
>JBBJLS010081674.1:0-24891 GCA_037577275.1 Bryconaethiops microstoma
TTAAGGTTTTGTATATTTTTTAGTACATCTTTTACTCTTTAACTTTATATTGTTATTTTTTACTATATTGCTGAGTGTCTTGTCTTCTCTCGTCAATCACATTTCATTGCAATGTTGTCCTTGTGCTAACATGCATATGACAAATAAAGCTGAAACTGAACTGAACTGAAGGAGTAAAAAAAAAGGAAAAAAAAGGAGGTAGTCTAGGTGAGTAGACTAATAATAATAATAATAATAAGAAGAAGAAGAAGAAGAAGAAGAAGAAGAAGAAGAAGAAGAATCCTAATAATAATAATAATAATCACAATAGTAGTGGTGAGAAAAATGAAGAATTAATGTACCTGGGGGACGAGAAGTACATGAGAGAAAGATGTAGTGTAAAATACTTGGGGACTTGGAAGAAGTAGTTCGGGTTTAATGGTCGATTGGGAATAGTAGGTTGTACAAATTTGGTCCAAAAAAAATGAGGAAAAAGCGGGAAAAAATTAGAAAAAGAGGGCAAAGTACAGATTAGAAGGCGCAAAGGAATGGTTGAAAGAAGCTATAAAAATTCGAAAGAAATCAGACTGAAAAAGAAAGAGTTGACAAATATTATAGACAATTGAAAGAGAGGTTCGTCGCGCACGGCGGAGTGCCTCTCCCCATCAACATGACAGCTGATTCACCCTATGAGCAACAGTTGAAGAATGCCCTTTTAAAGGGATATAAATCTGAAATTAACAGTTTTATACGCAAACAAATGAATACAAAAACACTGTGGACATGTATATAATAGCGACATAATAGATAATAGTGAAATCATAAATCTGACAGAAGAGAGATTATGTTAGTTAACGAAGTTAAACCAGAGATAACGCTCGAAGTGGGTCATAAACCTGTCACTATAAAAGCATCTGCAGCTTTTTTGTTTACATATACAGTAAACCTCTGCTTTTCGCAGGGGTTACGTTCCAAGAACACCCGCATATAGTGAAAAACCGCGTTGTTGTGATGTGGTAAAAAAATGCTTAAAATGCCTATTTTTATAGCATAAACCCTAAATAGGCCCCCAAAAAATATGCTCCCAAAACACTTTATTTTAAACTCATTAGCCTTAAAGAAAATGTCAAAGTAAACCGGTATCCGTACTGTACAGTGTTCACTGAACTCCTGCATTGCTAGAATGTAAATACCGATATTACCCCGTAAAGACTGTACTGTAATTCATGCACTGTGTCACGTTCCGCCTCCTTTCTCTCCTTTCTCTAGTGGCCGCCCATCGTTACTGTCCCAGCCCTGACACACGGGCGTTTTCTTTGGTATGCGCTGTCGTTTTCTTTGGTATAAGCAGGGAAAATATAGTAATAAATGAATTTAATTTACAGTAATAAAATACGGGGCTTTAAGCAGAACAAAATGGGGGCAGCAGTCAATCAGCAGCAAGGAGAAATAAATACAGCTGAGTACAGCTGACTGTGGCGTCTGGGCCTCGGACGTCACGCCCCCTCGTCTTTGTGCTGCTTGTTTATGTTTGGGGCGGCGCTGAGCAGCAGAGGTTCATTCATTTCAGGTGACTGATTGCCTTGGTAACCGCCGTGTGGCGCACAAGGCCCGGATGTCACAGTCGGATGTACTCAGAGGTGGGACAGTCCGCGATGGACTGCAACTGCAACTGCTGATCCACGTGAAAGTGGGAGGTTACTGTACTGTAAATTAAATTAATTTATAACTGTATTTACCTGCTTATACGAAAGAAAACGGCAGTGCATATCAAAAGAAACACCCATGCATGAATTACAGTACAGTCTATATAGGGAAATATCAGTATTTTACATTCTAGCACTGCGGGAGTTTAGTGTAAACTGTACAGTCCTAATACGGGTTTACCTTTACATTTTCTTTAAGAGTAATGAGTTTAAAATGAAATTAAAATGTTTGGGGAGTATATTTGGAAGCATATTTAGTTGTTTTTTTTAACCACATCACAACAACGCAGTTTTTCCACTATATGCAGGTGCTCTTGGAGCCCCTTACTGTATCAGGGCTCCCAACTCTCACGCAATGAGCGTGAGACACACGCATCTGACTGTCTTCACATGCTCTCACGCCATACCTCCGATTTCTCACGCTGAAAATCTATTTTCTCTATCGGATCTAGGCTGCCCATTGTGCACACTCCTCAACGGTAGGCAGCGCACCAAAGGAGGCAGCAGTTCTTGGAAAAGGAAGAAGAAGAAAACTCCACCCCCCCCCCCCCCCCCCCCCAACCTCGGTATCTCAGAACAACTGTTCGAGCAAAGCTGAAGTCCTTGCTGTCTTCTAGACAATGGAAACAATATAAAAGAAGTTATGCTACGACATGAGAAGCCAGGAAAGTGAAGCAGAGCATGAACAGGAAATGAGGCAGGGCAACGCTGCTATGACCTTGAAAATACATGAAATATTTTTAAATAGAAATGAAGGCTTTTCTCAGCCTGAAGTTTTGGGAGAACAAGATGTAAAGATCTTGCTGCCTAATGTCCATGAAATCATCTCCTGCTATGCCTTGTTTTTGAAGGTAAAACATAAGAGAAAATAGATTAATCCAGACAATTGAAACTGTATGACCCAAAATATTATGTCCACACAGAGATTGAAAAAATAACATAGATTATGGATAAAATAATAATAAAGTATAATAATATATATAAGAATATAATTAAGGCACACAGAGTGAGCATATAGCAGGCACAACAACAGTAAATAAGGCAACTGAGAAGACTGCATCACCAAAAGTAGCATATTTACCATAAACACAACACTGATAGGAGCTATCAATTTAACACTACCACATAGTTCATTAGCCAGCTCTTGGTATATTCTTGAAATGTTTTGACGGAGTTCCTCCACAGAAATTCCTCCATATAGTTGGTCGCTATGAATACATTAAAAAAAACATCTTTAAGGAGAATACTAGTGCTAACAATATTTTATCAAGTAGTTTGAAGGCCATGGTTTGAATGATAGCTGTAAGGGAAGCTCTTATGAAATGTGTTCACATTTATGTTATAGCTAACATCTTATTTTCAGTAAGGTCCCTAAAATAAAAGGTCTCCCATCAGCCACTCTGTAATTCACACCCTGGGTTGAGTCACGAATGGTCAGGGAGCATGTCACTTGCATCTGTAGAAACATGTTACAAATACACATTTGTAAGGTGACCCTACAGCAACGCGACTCCAGTGAAAGCTCTGGAAATGTGCAGGCAAAATTGGCACTTATTGGCAGGCAGATGTTCAAAAATACTTTCAATATTTAGATTTTTTAAAATAATTACAGCTTACCTACTTACTAACAAAATGAGGGGTATTGAAAGGGTTTAAGTCTTGTTTGGGGTTAATAAAAAGCTCTTGGAAGAAAATTTACGTCAGAGATAAGTCATGTAATTCAGGGTTGTTAATTAACTTTAGCAAGGTTTAGCTAGCTAGTCTTGCTAATTGGTAAACTATGAGCATATATTGATAATTATTGATAGGTAATTCAAATTCTTGTTTATGTCTGCAATTTTAGAGGACCGTGGGCAGAGCTAAATCCTATGGGTGTCTTTGGCACTTTTTCTGATAGCAACACTTTTAACATTTCTGGCTCATTCAGTATATTTCCATAGACGTTGATTGGCTGCTTCTTGCATAATCACATATTACTGGTTGGCATAAAGTGATTTGATTGAGTGGAGATATTGCTGCTGTTGCTGGAGCGCAACGTTTCCAACCAATCACATTACAGATGCCAACTAATAAAATCTGTAAAGTGATACCGATTGGTCCTGTGGTTGCTATGGAGCAGATACCTAAGAGATTCTGTAAAACTTAAGTATATTTCTGTCCGCATCAGTGAGAAAAGCAAGAGACTCTCCAAAAGTGGACTCACCAAAATTAAAACAACGGTAAGAATGAGTTTTCTATTTCTCCTAAATGTACTAAAATGCAATTAATACAAGTCAATATCCATGTTATTGTTTATGGTAAACATGATTTTGAAATTAGTTTTTAGTTAACATGGTTAACCAATTTCCTCACTATAAACACATATTTAAATTTTATTCCAAGGAGGATTCACCATCTGAATTAGAGGTTTACTCCCAGGATTCCACCCCTGAAGTTACTGCTCAAGTGTCTGAACAGGATTTCCGCATGTCTCTGTCTGGAGAAGTTTCTGAGTCATGTTACTCTCAAGAGGTCACGCATGAGTCTGGCTCTAAAGAGGTCTTCCAGGTGTCCACTTCACAAGAGCTCTTCACAGTGTACTTCAGAAGAACTCCCACAGTGTCTACTTCAGAAGAACTCTCCCAGGTAGCTAATCCAGTAGAACTCTCCCGGAAGTCTACTTCAGAAGAATTCTCCCAGATTTCCACCTAAAAGAATGTTCCCAGGTGACCCCATTACATGACTGTAGTCTTATAACATCTCACTGGTCATACAAAACAAACATTTATGAAGGATACAGTACCACTGTCCTCCAAGCTGTATGTCATCACCTCAAGAAATTCATAGAGCACCCTGGAAGGTTAAACACTGCACTCAATTCAGTTTTGGCCACAGAGCATTCTTGTTGCCAGTGGGTTAAAAGATGCCCTCCTCATTTTGTGAAATGATTTCAGTCATCAAACCCCTTCTCATACCCCTCTCTGTCTACTATGTCTGCCCAAAGGGTGACTATGTTTACTTCAGGGATGAAGACAAATGCCTTGCACATTGTCCAGCTTGTGGAAGCAAACGACTGAATATACCAATAAAAACATTCAGCTATCTGCCAGTAAAACCCTCGTCTAGTTAGGTTGTATTCAAGCCCTATAATGTCTGAACTTATACAGTCCCACAATTTGGAAGAACCTAAAGTCATTGTAGATACACAAAACACTTGTGAGTGGCGGAGGTGGTTTTCTCCTGGGGGGACGTTTCAGAGTGCCCGGAGAGGAATTGTGATTGGTTTTGCAACTGATGGAGTGAATCCTTGCAAAATAATTGTGAAGTAGTGTAGCATCTGGCCCATGTACATAAAGATTTTCCATTTGCCCTCATTTATGTGGAATGAAATGGGACATCTGATGTTGTGTCGGGCAATAGAAGGAGAGGGAAAAAAAGAGCCTTCAAGCCTTGACCCATATATGGAAGTGCTCGTGCAAGAGCTTCACTCCTCAGATGGCAGACTTACATATGATGCCTTCCATCATGAATATTTTCCTGTACGTGTAGCAATAGTACCAATGGGGCTAAGGGCATATCCTTGGCACAAATTACAAGGATTCAAATGCAGGTGCCTTGGGAAAACAGGTTTTTGGGGACAGCACATCCATTGTGATCTCAAGAGGAGCTGTTCTCAACCACTGCATTCCAAGAAGTGGAATGATTGCAACGCTGTCAGAAACCAGAGAGCATCCTGGAAACACCGCCTTTGAAGAGAGGGTATCACAAAGGGCTAAATATCAAGCACCCACAAAACTTGAAAGGGCACAGTTAGTCAAAGGGGAAGGAGTATTTGGTTCATATCCAATGCAGTCTCTGCCATATCACAATGAGGTCAAACAATCACACCCAGATGGTATGCACATCATCAAGCAATCATTCTCAGGAACTTCCTGTGTAATTCAAAGAAGGTTACTTGGCAGATGGCAGACCATGTCCACTGGGTAATTCCACCTTAAAGGTTTGCTCTTACAGAAAGGGAGCTCAAGGAGGCAAATCTAAGAGCAACTGGTATCATTGCTCCAATCGGGGTCGAGTTACAATGCTGGACAGGTCTTCTCCCAAAATTTTCCCAACACAGCAGCTATCCATGAGGTATGTGACTTACTCAACATAATTCTTACATTTTATAGCCTCCTTTTTTCTGTTTTATGCTGTTTGATATGTCTCTGTCAACACTGAATTTAAAAGTATGCAGAATATTGATGCTGCCAAGGCAAAAACATGTTTAGTGGACACAGACCCTAACTGTAGTAATATTTAATGGAGTAATTTTTTTTCTTGCTCTTCAGTTTCAGATTTCTGAGCTTTTTCAATGGTGCCTGAGAGGAATGCTTGAGCAACAACAGCGATGTAGCCTTTTCATGTGGCTGAAAGCAATTCAGTGTTGCTATGCTGAATCATTTACTTAAGTGGACCTAGAGAATCTTGATGCCTTTAGCTTGTGCCCTAATGGAGAGGGATTGGACTCTTTCATTTCAGGTGAAAACAATGCTGTGAACAATATAAAATATTATTATTGTTACTAATACCACGGCTCTATTTGTCTACATGGACGTTCCCATTTGAGAGAGCAAACAGCTGGGTTGTGAGGCGTGCACTCAATAAGCGTGACATGGCGATTACAATAAAGTAGACTTACCAGGTAAATTATATATATTTCTGTTTGCAAGAAGGTTATATGTGTTATAATCTTAATATATGAAAAACACATGCTTTATTCATGCATTTACTCATTTAGCAAACATTTATTCCTAATTGATTTAAAGTACAGATATATAGTAACTCATATATCTTGGTGTTTTTTCAGCACCATAGTGTAGCAGATGAATCACTGGTACAACTTTATAAGCCATGTAATTGTAGCTTGGTGTAACTTGAAAAAATGTGAATATGCACAAATGTAGGAAAAATCCGTCTTAATTTTTAGGTCCTTGACTTTACATTGTTTGCCTACAGTTCAGAAACAGTCCATAATGAGGATTATCACGGACTATCCCTGAATAACCAAACCTGGTTATTCAGGGATAGTCCATGATGACAACATCCAAATCCAAAACAGGTAATGCTCTTGACCAAATTTCTGCCAGACAGCAACAAGAAGGTGGAAATCATTAGATGGAAGACCATCCAAGTGCAGAAGAAGGGCCGCAGTCAGCTTCTACTGTTCTCTGCAGCATGGCACAAGGCCAAATACAACAAGAGGCAACATTTCAGAGGCAACATTTCGGGAAATTCAGTATTTGGTAGCACACATAAACAACACATTTGCTATGGTAGACATATTCCCAACTTCAGAAATTGATGAAGAGGTACACATGTACTTCTGCATAAGGGAAAAGGTGGGACAGGATTTAATCCAAATTTCATCATTGTCAGCACCTTTGTGTCATGGTGGGTATGGGGAAGGATGCACTAGCAGGAAATCGTGTTAGTAATATAACTGGATTTTAATGACACAGTTTAATATTCAAACAGCTGTGCCAGCTTACACACACACACACACACACACACACACACACACAAATTAACTCGGGCCAGAAGAGGTACACAAATCACACTGAAAGACCTTCACTCCAGAGGGCATGAACGAAACATATAACTTAAGTACAAAGTTCCAGAGGACCTTCACGCCAAACGAAACTTTCTCAGAACACTGGAAGCGGACACTGCTGCAGAGTCGACTCTTCTGAAGCTTTAAGCAAGCCCTCTGCTTACAGGGGCCAGTACCAATACTCCACACTCTGTGGAGTTCTCTCAGTGTGAAGGGGCTCTTGTGCTCACGCCTGCAGATGCACAGAAAGGGAGAGACACAGGAGAAGCACACAGTCAATTATACCAAGCATACGATGTTGCAAATGGGTCCAGCTGAACGTGGCTTGGCTGGTTGCTGGAGCTCTCCACTGCCACTGGAGAGACCACTGGTTGAAACTAGGAAAGTCCTTAGCATGTGCTTTCTCCTTCTTGAGGAATGCAAAACATGAACCAAGAGTAATACAACTTTTCTTAATGACTCGAAACCCAACCTAGAGCTGCAGTATGGATTTGGGTGACCATGCAATGATTCTGTGGACACACACACTCACGCAGACAGCTAATCACACGACACAGACAATAACTCAAGCGCTTTACTTAAACACAGGACAGGTGGACATGTCGTTAGGTACCTAGCAACCCAGCCAGAAAGCTAATGAAGCTCCCCACACTCACCTGGGTTGCCTAGGCACCCAAAGACCACACATGACAACCCATGACATCACACATTCGTGCCCAGAGCTGTGTACCTCCTAATATTCGGAAGATGGGCTCCGTTGGGGGGCGTGACTGACATGGAACAGATGTGATACTTTGTTTGTAGTATTTCAGGATGACAAAATTTATTTCCTGAATGTGCCTGTCCCTGGGAAGCCTCAGTGGTTGAAGTCACATGTCTGTAAATAGGTTAATAGGTCTAATGATTTGAAAATATACAGCATGTTATCAAATATGTAGTAATTTTCAATTTTGTCATGTTTGTATTTGTTGTGACATGTTACATTAAATAATATAATTATACTCCTTTGTATATATTACACTTTGTTCATAGTACACTGTATCCTTAACTGTAATTTTCCATTAACAACTCACAACAGCACCTAAATATGATTGGTTGTTGTCAAATAATCATGTTTTTAACCATTTAATCAATTTGTCATCTGTCTAATACTGTGCAATAAAATCAAATGTGCAATTAAAATCTGAGAAAATGGTAATGACCTTCAAATAACACTCATGTTTTATGAATGAACATTTACTACATAATAATGCATTTACATGAAAAAAAATGATTTTTTGTATGACAGTAAAAAATTGACTGGATCATGCAGTCAACTATTTGTTGCCTCTGGTGAATTTTACACTGTGTCAGAGATGTTTGTTGTAATTATAATAATTCATTATTTATTTTCTTTAATATTTTAATATTATGCTTATGCTGCTTACACACAGAATGTTGCAAAAGTTGTGAATATGCTGAGCACTTGTTAGATGGAAAAATGGCACTAAAAGTTATGATTTCTAAATGCTTTTATGAAGTAGTGTAAATATAACCTTCCCAATTAACTACCAACTTTTATAGCCAGTGATTAGTAAGATAATTCAATTATTTTTAAAGAAATAACTCCAATACAGTATTTCAGTAATTTGTCAATAATCTCCATTTGGCACTGGATCAATGACTATCAGACAGTTTAGATTCTAAACTACATAACCTTTAAGATGCCACTTAATGTCAGCAAATAAAATATGAAATATGAAACCTGGGGTATTACACCTGAATCTTGACAAGCATAGTCACCCCCTGAATTCACACCTTAAGAATGAACACTACTAAATAGTGCCCTTAATTACCCTTTAATAATAGAACCTGCTGAATTAACTCCTTAAATTTAAGATTGAGGGGTTTCACACTTATGCCTTAAATTTCATTTTAAGGTAAAATTAAGTGGTCGGTTTCGCAAATTAATGGCCACTTAATTCAAATTAAGGGGTTAAGTGTATTTTCAGGGGTAAATTAAGGTAGGGTTAAGCACATTTTAAGGACATTGTGTTTCGTAGTGAGCAGAGAATAAGTTGAGGGCACAAGTGTGCAGCAGCCATTTCAGCGTTTTTAAAGTGAACACATTTAACCCCTATTTTTGTCTCCTTACTTGCATTTTTGTCTCCTTACTGTATGCTTTATTCAAATATGTTGCATCAGGGTGGGCAGATGTACCACACCCTGTGTCACTATGAAACCAAACCCCTTAATTTTACCCCTTAAACTTACCTTAATTTTGACCTTAATTTCCAGTAAATTAAGGAAAACTAAGGGAAAAAGTGCACAGGTTAAGGCTGCTTAAGGAGTAAAACTACTGAATTTTCCCATTACATTTTCAAATTTGCTATTTAAATAATAGAACCTCCTGAATTAATGCTGTATGTTTAAGATTAAGGGTTTTCACACTCATCCCTTAAATCCACTTTTAAGGTAAAATTAAGGGATTGGTTCACAAATTAATAGCCACATAATTCAAATTAAGGGAATTTTCAGGGGTAAATTAAGGTAGGGTTAAGCACATTTTAAGTACATTGTGTTTCGTAGCGTGTCCATAACAGCAACTTATACAAGACAGACTTAGTGACACACATAAGTCAGCTGAGCCCATTACCTGGTGCCTAGCAATCCAGCTGACAAGCGACGAGAGCACTAATCTGAAACAGCTGAGCTGCCCAGCACCGGACTCAGACCTAAACATAACCTGACGTAATTTCTGATGGGACGGGACTTGTGTACTAGTACTCTGGTGATGGAGGCCGCTGGGGGCGTGACAGAACTGGCCCAGACATGACAACTTGACTTCTTGACACACACATACACTCACTCACACAGACATACACACATGCTCACACTCATTTATTTATATAAACATGGGGGGCTTGTGGCAGGTTTTAATGTAATGTGTGCGTTGCAGGCAAACAAACGAATAAACAAGTGTCTACTGTGAACAGAACTACAGCCCGGTGTAAAACATGTTTATTTTGACAGTTTATGAAGAGATACAGTGGTTGAATGAACACACACACACACACACACCAATAATAATTAAGTTAAGGACCCCCTCTTGGTGAACTCTGCTCCCTTATTAACTCCTCATAAGCGTCATTACTCTGGAGAGATCGGCGGTACGCATGCATCAAGGGCAGGCTGCAGCAGCAGAGCAGCAGGGATAGTACAAGCAATATGTATGCCACCGTGGTGATCCAGAAGGCAAACAGATAGAGCGACTTGGCACAGTATTTCAGAGTTCCAGGGATGTAACTGGGTGGGTAAACACTGTAGATCCACACATTGCCTGCAGGGGGCGATACACAACACCTCCATTTCACAGTTTCTACTTAAACCTACTTAAACATACTAATGCTAACAGCACAGCCATTGGTTAACAGCACATATTACATTATTGCTACTGAGAACTGATTATTTAACATTTCTACTACTGAGAGGTGATTGGTTAACCTTACTGCTAAAAACAGCTCAACGGTCAGTTAGCTGACTGGTTGGCATTGTTGCTACTGAGAGTATGGAAGATTATAAGCACAAAAATTCATTTTGTAATTGGCAGTTCAATATTCAATCCGAGCATGCATTTGGCAATTCAATATTCAATCTGAGCATGTCATTTGGAAATACATTTTGCAGTTGGCAATTCAATGTGCAAAGTGCTGAAGCAATCCTTAATTCATTAAAAAATATTTAGAATATAAAATAAAATAATTCACTGAACTGAATTTCGTATTGCCATGGGGTTTTTTACCTTTTTATTCAGATGGCAATTAATTTCGCAATTGTCAATTCAATATTCAATCTGTGCATGTAATTTGAAAATACGTTTTGCAATTGGTAAGTCAATGTGCAAAGTGCTGATCCAATCCTCAGTTCATTTCAATATATTTTGTATAAAAAATAGGATAACTATTCACTGAATTGCGTTTCGTATTGGCATGGGTTTTTTGCCCCTTTATTCAAATGGCAATTCATTTTGCAATTGCAAATTCAATATCCAATCTCTTTATTCAAATGCAATAGTGCCCCTGGACAATTACATTGCATAGCGCCCCCGGGCAATTGCATTGCATAGCGCCCCGACGATAGCATTGCATGTTAGAAAGAAAACCTCAGTTGACAATTCCCAAGTGTCAGACCGCTCATCAAGGTGGGCCTTCACTTACGACATCACTTCCTTGTTCATTGCCTCACCAGAATCAAATCAACTGGGTGATTTGTTCATTTAGAGCAGTAATTCTCAAAGTGTGGGGCACAAGAGACCTTGAGGAAAGTCATACATGTTTAACAGCCGAATCATTTTCATGGCGGAACAAAGAATTCACATCGGTTACATTAGCAACTTGTTCATTTGTGGCTGTCAAGCCTTAGAGGATAAAAATGGACAGGTATTTAACAGGTACTAAAAGATAAACAGGTGATGCTTCTGAGAGAAATGAGGCAAGTGCCAATAACCGGCTAAAAAACAAGACAAAAGCAACTATGACAGAGCATATCTTGCTCTGGGTTTCACGGTAATGTATATTATGTTTGAAAACTGGCAGCTGACTGTATGAGACCCAACAAATTAAACATTCTGTGACATTTGTCACTAAATTGCTTCATTAGTTTGCGCTTAAAAAAGAGGCAAATTAAGAAGAATTTGCCCTTTGCCAGAAATGCAACAATAAAGTTCAGTCTGTAAGAACCTCAGAACCCTCTGCACATATCCCTCCATTCCCGGGACACACCCGGACCTCGTTTCAGCCCATCATCCAGACCCAGGTCCAATATCCAACCCCACTGTCTTTCTGATCAGAACCCTTCAACATTCGACTCCCCTCTCCACTCAGTTCCTACTCTCAGCACAAGATCTGAGCTACCCTTCAACTCTACACTCAAAATCTCTCCGTACAGTTCTGCCTCTCTCTCTTTCAGCCACGCCTCTCCCTCTCCTAGCCACACCTCTCTTCCCTTTAGTCCGGCCTCTTTTTTCCCTAACCACGACTGTCTCTTGTCTAGCCGCACAGCTCTCTCTCTTAGCCACGCCCCCTCTCGCCTAACGCTGCATCTTTCTCTCTCAGACCTAACTCACTCTCTTTTCATCCGATCTCTCCGTTTCTCGACCCTACCTTTTCTGATACCGTCGCCGCCTCTCTTGCTCCCGTTTCGGCTCCTATCGCTCCTCTATCGGCCCATTTCGCTCTCGATGCTGTCTCTCCCATCCCTTTTTCAGCCTCTCTTGCTCCCGTGCCTGCTTCTCTCGTCCCTCTCTTGACCTCTCTCACTCTTCTCCCATCCACGAACTTCACGTCCGTTCCCCTCTTGTCATCTCAAGTCACTTGCCATCAATACAAGTCAGACCCTTTCATGCACACTCCATCCAACACCAATTCAGCTCCCGACCCCGTCTCCACTAAAGTACCGGTCGCCTACAGTCCAGCCTCTGGACCTGTCACCCAAGGTTCAGCCCCTGCTCCACACATCCTGGGTCCACAACTACCTCCACGCACGCACGTTTCAGCAGTGACTCCTCGCACCCAAGCTCCAGCGACGGTCCCTCGCACCCAAGCTCCAGCGACAGTCCCTCACACCCGAGCTCCAGCGATGGTCCAACGCACCCAAGGTCCAGCGCCAGCTCCACACACTCAAGGTCCAGTGCCGGTCCCACACAACCAAGGTCCAGCTCCTGCTCCACGCACTCAAGGTCCAGCGCCGGTCCCACGCAACCAAGGTCCAGCTCCTGCTCTCCTCACCCAAGGTCCAGCTCCTGCTCTCCTCGCCCAAGGTCCAGCTCCTGCTCTCCTCGCCCAAGCTCCAGCTTCTGCTCTTCTCGCCCAAGGTCCAGCTCCTGCTCTTCTCGCCCAAGGTCCAGCTCCTGCTCTTCTCGTCCAAGGTCCAGCGCCTGCACTCCGCGCCCAAGGTCCAGCGCCTGCACCCCGCGCCCAAGGTCCAGCGCCTGCACCCCGCGCCCAAGGTCCAGCACCTTCACCCCGCGTCCAGGATTTAGCACCGGGTCCTGCACGGGGCGCTTAATCCTCTCAACCAGCGCTGGTTTTTGCACCGGGCTCTTCTACTCCTGCTTCTACGCCAGTTTCCACGCTGGACGACTCGACTCAAGACCAAACACCGGTTTCCGTACCGGCCACCTCAACAATGGACTTAGCGCCGGTTTCCGCACCGTGCGCCTCAACTCATGGCCCAATGCTGGTTTCTGTACCGGTCTCCTCGACCCTCAACTCCCTACCGGTTCCCGTACCGGTCTCCTCAACCCTCAACTCCCTACCGGTTTCCGTACCAGTCTTCTCGACCTTCAACTCCCTCCCAGTTCCCGTACCAGTCTCCTCGACCCTCAACTCCCTATCGGTCCCCGTACCGGACTCTCGAGCCCCCGCTCTGGTCCCCATACTGGGCGCCTCAGACCCTGACCTAGCGTCGGTCTTCGCACCGGGCGGCTCAACTCCCGACTCAGCGCCGGCCGCCGCACCGGCCTCCCAAGCCTCCACGTCAGCCTCTGTGCCGGATGTTTCAAACTCATCAGCCGTGGCGGCCCTCCCGGCCTTAATCTCACCAGCATCATTGGCCACGACTCCTGCATTGACCTCAGCCTCTTTCACGGCAAGGCGGTCGCGGCCTTCTCCTTCTCTCCCACCGCCACCCTGGATGGTGGGCCAACCGCCTCCCTGCCCTCCCCCCTCCACTGCTGGATGGACTAGGGGCCTCCTTTCGGCACCCCGGAGCGCTGCCCTTGGTGGGGGGTACTGTCACGGATCTGGTCCGTGGCCTCCAGAGAGCAACCACGGACCCCATCCGGAAAGAACTCTATCACAGTTCCGATCCGTGACTGCTAGAGGGCAGCTTCAGACTATACTATCTCGTACCAGCTGTTCCTCGTTAGAGGACAGTCCCACGTCATGTTTAGACGTTTCAGCTGCTCATCGTATAGTTTGGGGATGTGGACAGTTCTCATTGGGCGTGGGATTATCACCGTGTGTATATATGTCACGTCGGGTTCTACTCTCTTTCACGAGTGCATACACTCACGTTTCTTTTCCTCACCTTCTTCCTTCTCGAACCATCTTCCTTAGTTATCTCCTACCATTCCTTTGTTTAAACCCTCATCCTTTTCTAATCATCTTTCTGGTCACCGAGCCAGTTTATGTTTTTGCCCTGCTTACATTAAAAGTGTCACGTTATGGAAATCCGTGCCTGTGCTTCCTCCTTTCTTCTTGGACGTAGGTCCGTCGTGACAGAACGTGACATAAGAACATAGGATCTTCAAACATCAACACAAACCGGGGGAACTTCTATATTAGAAGCTGTTGTGGTGTATGACAATTATTTACCATTTGCTGTGCCTTCAGCACAGATCTGTGCCACTCGCCTTCTAAGGTTATCAAGATATCAGGACAGTCAGACTGTAAAAACTACACACTACACATTCATACCAGATTCAAATCACTCCACACTTCTGCTTTCCCTCTATATGAGCTACAACACAGAACAGATTTAGGCTGGAGAGTGAAGAGGTTGTATATGAGCCCCGGGCACTGGAGAACCAATTGTGTTCCCTGAAGGATAGCAGCGATGCTCAGTCTGGAGATGTATCAAGATGGATTACAATAACTAACACGTCCACCTTACCACCCCTCTCTACACACACACACACACACACACACACACACACACAGATACTCATACTCTCATACACTCCCCACTCCCAAAACTCACACATAAAAGATATTTGTCTTTGAAGGAGTTTTAGACGACGGCTTCTCTCTTCAAACTTGCACCTATGCTACTCTCAGAAAAGGCAGAGCTAAAGAACAGAGAGGGGAAGAAAGGAGCAGGACTTCAAGGAGGTTTAATTTCATTCTCCTCTAGTGCTCCTTCTTTCAAGGAAGAGGACTTTATCAAAATAGCTGATAGCGCTTTCATCTAGGCCCACAGTTACGCAACCCTCACTGAAGTTCCATTTACTTGAGGGCTGTAGAGCTGACACTCTGACACATGGCTAGCCAGGGATGGGTACTGAGAACCAGTACTAAATTGGAAACAGTTTCTGACTGGTCAGTCCTAAAATATTTATAAACAACTGGACAAACACCAGCTATTGGTGTTTAGTTCTTACAACATGAGCAGCACAGACCCAGGCTGGCAGCGCAACATATAGTAATTTGTCATCATATGGCAAAACAACTCCTTATATGGAAGTTCCCCCAGTTTGTGTTGTTGCTCTAGGAGTCAAATGTCATGCTGAGCTTTGTTTGGTGTTCCTATGTTGTGTAGAACCAAAGTTATTGTAACTGAAAAAAAAAATTAATAACCACTATTTGAGTTAAAAATATATATTATATTTTAGGTCTTTGAAAAAAATGGGAAAAAACACAAGATCTTTGAAGTGGGTGGGGAAAACCCTCAGAGGGAGGGGCAGAGGGAGTCTGGAGAGCAAACACTGGGTTTAGACTGTTTTGCAGCGTTTTTATTTGTCGAAATCAGATTGTACTAATACGCCCAAAGTTCAAGTTCAAGTTCAAGTTCAAAGTTCAAGTTCAAAGCGTTTATTGTCATATGTACGGAGAAAACAAAAGTGACATTTTCTCTGTGCAATGAAATTCTTACTTTGCTGTCCACACACAAATGTTCTAAGGGTTATGCAGCATTAATGTATTCTAACATTGCTGGCATTCAAATAGTTGATGCTAGGCTGGATCACCACCAAAACATCTTTTGACCCAACATTTGTAGCAGTTGCTTCATTATATATGCAGAAAACTCAGGAAACATCTTATTTCTCTAAAAAAGTAACAAAATAACTGTTGAGGCTAGAAGCACATCATACGGTGTCAGAAACCACATAAGCAAGTCTGTTTGAGATTAACGCAGCTAGGGGCAAGTGTGTGATGATTTATACATGGAGAATGAAGCTAATCCATGCAGCTTCCAGTGCCAAACTCAAAAAGAATCAAACACATATTTGACTGACTATGTTGTATGCACTGTGAGTGCCAGGCTAGTAAGTCAAAGCTAGCCAAACATAAATTCCCACTATAATCAGTGGCAAGATTTAAACTCATTCATCCTGCTGACGTATTGCTGGACTGGAGCACAAGTGTGAGTTTGTGGTTGTCTTTAGGAGTGTAATAACTCAATGAAGTAGAGATTGATTGGTAGTGCACTGCTAGAGGGAGCAGAGTGGACTCAGAGGCATGAGCTGCAGTTGCTGACGGTAATTTAGCCCACCCTGCTCCGTATGACTCTTTAGCAACAGCACAAGCTGTGAAATCTCCGACCGTGCAGTGGAGTTGCACGATACCATGACAAACATGCCGCATACGCTGAGTGAGTTTAGCCCTTTTGCTTTAATCAATGATTGCAGAGGTAAAGAATGGCTATTTCTGCCTTGCAGTCTTCTTATCTCTGTTAAGAACATGGCTTCTCAATTCAGTACTGTTGTCACCTTTATTTTTAGGTAAATGAATGTTATTTAATAAAGTCAAAGCATGTTTATAGTGTTAGTGACACGCAGTACTTTTTTCAGCAAAATATACATATACTTAATGACAATTCAGTCATAGCCTTTTGCACATATTCAATGCCATGGCAGGTTTAGAGTTAAATTTTCCTTATTTAGAGCTGAAGCTGGAAAACTAACATACACTAGAAGCCTACAAACCGTTGTTTTCTGATCTGACTAATCTGGTGACCCTGGAAAGAAGAAGCGGCTCAGCTAGTGGATGGATGGACAGATGCATGAATGGCTGGATGGATGGTGTCTAGAAATAATGAAAAGCAAATTCAGATTTAATTTAATACCAAAAGCCCATTAAAAACATATGTATGTCCTTCAACGCAATTTTTAATATTTGGAATGACTCCAAGAGTGCCTTCTTGTCTGCCTTGTGAAGCTCATTCTTTGAGAGCGAAATTAATATTCAAAAAGACATTTAAAAGGCACACGTTGTTGCCCATCATTCATATTCTGACCTTATGTTGGCAGAGGGTGAGGCATGGCTGCATATAAATTTGTTTACGATACAGGAGTTTAAAAAATAAAAAAAAAACATTTACACCTTTTCAAACCAAGCTTACGCCAATTTGTGGTATTCATTTTCTTAATGTCAGTCAAACTGTGGAACATTCTGCCCTTGTCAAAAGGATACCACCTCTCATTCATCACACAATGACACACACACCCCATTCGACAGCCAGGACAGCTTAACATTCTAGAAATAAATCCTTAGTGTTATTTCTCTTTGAAGATCTCGCTGTGCCCGCTTCTCTGTAATAGCCAATCTTCACCGCCTGTGCCCAGTTTTTTGGACTGTCCCTCAGTCCAGGACAAAGCTTCAGTGAGGTGTTGGGACAGTAAACCAATTAACACAGATGCACCTCTTCTATTCCCTTGTTAACCACTCAAACCCAAAGTCTATTATTTGGCCATTAATCATTAAGATGCAATCCAGAGACAAGCACTTGAATGACGCACATCATCATTTAAATTTTTGATGGGCGTGGGCGAGCCGCCTATTTTCCCTCCTGAATCTCCGGCTCTGGAGATGTAAGAGAGAGCTTATTTTAGTATGCATGAGCTTGTACAATACATGTTTAAGCCTATGATGTACTGAATTAAGAGACAGTGCTGTTTCTAATTTCAGGAATAACATGGATGTAACAGAATGCAAAATAAAACATGGGCGATACCAATCATATGATGAAATTTGTTTAAACTGAGAACCAATTTCATTTGTAAAATCATAAAGATCTGTCAGATGTGTAACTTTGCAATAGTAGCCTTTCATTAGCCAATTAGGCAGTATAATATTGATATTTTATACTTTATATTTTATAACCACAAATTGTTACACACCTTAATTTCAGATGTATTAATGGTACTAGATACATCAGACAGGTTACAAATGGCTTGCTCTGCAACAGATTAAACACGGGTAACTATCAAACTAGTGATAGTGATGAAAATACATGCTAGGTAAACACATACAGATCAGAATGTGGCTGCTGGTGAAATGGCTACCTAGTGGGATGTTCTTCACTAATATAATCAAACTAAATATTTTTTCTTGTAACACTGTTGGTTGTGGCTGTGTGAAATGCTGTGACTATGGTGGGCTGCTAGCGAGCAATGAGGTGGGGAATGGGAGCAGCTGAGAATTTGTCCACACTTTTCCATGAAGATAGCTGTGCTGAGATAAACTTGAAACAAAATTACAACTCTCTTTGGACAAAAATGGTAAAAAACTGACACAATGAAAATGTGGTTTAAATACAAAAGAAAAACATCTATAGATTTTGACTTGTTCATCCACAAGGACAGAAATCCAGTTTGCTTCTTGCTTTGTAAACCTTTTCCATCATACAAATATATTCAATAAGGCTAGCTTCTGAGACTATAAAGCATTTCTTGATGCAGTTTCAGTTAGTTATCCTCTACCATTCACCAATGGCCAGTTTCTGACCACAGAGCTGCTTTTGGCTTAATTTTGGATAGTGAGCTACTTTCCATCTGGCAGTGTCAGATACTGGGTGCCTGACACATTTGCACCAGCACCACATACACTAAGTGTCACTGCTGTGCTGAGAATAGTCCACTGCCCAATTAATATGTGGTTGACAACAGTGTCAGAAACCAAGCAATGATGAATGTTGGCAGGTGGGGTGGTATATTATGCAGTAACAGATGGGCCACAGTCTGCAGCCATATACCTATGGAGGACATATTAAGCTAAATAGAACTCAGAGATGGTTGATTTATGCAAGTTGAGTCTCGATATATGGGGGACAATTATTTACCAAAAAATAAGCTGAAACTCAGAGAGCAGCCCAGTGTAGCATTTGTGCTGTTCATGTTTTTAACAATCTGTTTATATACATGCAGAGACACATCAATTCTGCCCTGTGGAGTGATGGTGAGGAGGTCAAACCCTTTGCCTCCAGCTGATTCTGTGCTTCCTTTTTTTTCACGCAGCAGTAACTGCGTGCACAGATCGGTACCTCTCCGACTGTGCCACTCATAAAACAGCAAAGGGCAATGGAAAGCATACAAACATGCGTTCAGTATCACTGCTGGGTGCTTAGCCTATAATTAAAATTGCATACCAGTATGTGTGTGTGTATGTGTGTGTGTGTGTGTGTGTGTGTGTGTATACATACACACACAAACACACACACACACACACACACACAAACTACTTTATTAGGTATCTACACATTGCCCATTTTTTTAGCTCTTACCATGTAGGTGCACATTGTGGTCTACAATCACAAACTGTTGATTCTGATCTTTTTTCTGCTGTTTCTAAGTTGAAGTGGTTGTGTTAGAGCAGGGAGTATATTAATGTGCAGGACAGGGGCAGTCCAGGACCAGGATAAGGGAAATTAGTTGTAATTAATAAATGAACTATACACTGTGTGGCAGCTGGTGGTCTAGTGGTTAGGCTGTTGCCCCTGGCATCAGAAGGTTGTGGGTTCAAATCCCAGGACTGCTAGTGGCACCACTAAGTTACCTTTGAGCAAGGTACCGTCCCCACACACTGCTCTGTGGGCGCCCCCCGTTGGTGGCCTTCCACTGCTTCACATGGTGAATGGGTTAAATGGGTAAAATGCAGAGAAAGAAGTTCAAGTTGTTTGCACAGTGTGGTGTTTTGTGGTGCGTGATTATAAGGGGCCACTTTAATTTATACAGTTACATACAGTGGTGATAAATGTGTTTACAGGTGGCAAGGGTGGAGTTATAGGTGGCAAGGGTGGAGTTATAGATGGCAAGGGTGACGTGTGGGTAACTGCAGTCGGAACAACTTTTCAAACTCCTTGGAGTAAAAGAACTGCAGTGTAGAAGAACCACAAAGAACACTCTGAAGGCTGATCACCCCGGGCTGGGTCACCTGGGTGAGG
The DNA here is from genome assembly GCA_037577275.1 of Bryconaethiops microstoma. NCBI lineage: Eukaryota > Metazoa > Chordata > Actinopteri > Characiformes > Alestidae > Bryconaethiops > Bryconaethiops microstoma. The sequence goes on from JBBJLS010081674.1 coordinate 20,179, forward strand.
GTGTCTGATGAATAAAGGTCTGAAAAACCAGGGTTATCATTGAAGAAATGTCCAATATCCACCAGAGAGGTTATGCTCAAAAGAAAGACAATGCAACAGGGAGAAATTATGTGTTTTGTTCATTTTTTAGGTTTCTTTTTTTATGATTTCTTTTGGAAATACTATTAAGCAATGCCAAATAGTCAACTGAGGTATATAGAATACAGTGTATTCACCAAATTTAAGCCTTAATTTTTCCCATTACCATTGTCATATATCACTGAAAACCTTTTCTCCTATAGAATCTTACCAGAACATTCAAACATGTCTAATTGCTCTTAAATAGAGACAACATTCACATAAGTATTCACACTGCAGTTCTTAGGTCATCATTAGTCATTTTTCTCAAAATCACCATGTATTCATAACTAAGACCTGGATTTCTAGAATACCTGCATTTAAGACATTTTACATATTAATTCTTAACCATATTCTAAAGGATTTTACAGGAGGATTTCTTAATTTATGAATTATAGCTGGGTTTATGATGTATTATGTAATTTACAGTAATCTAAAAAAACGGCATAGATTTTTCCTTGATTAAACAATAAGAGCATGAGATTTCAATAATCTGTTCTGTAAAATTGTTTTTCTGGACTGTGGCTTAACAATGAAATAAACATTTTAATTCAGAAGCTATATTTCTGGTTTTGTAAGAACGATTCAATACAGTTGGATATCAGATAGATTAAAGATCTTAATGGAGAGCCAAAATCAGAAACAGAAAAACTTCATTGATCTTTATTGCTTAAATTTATACTAAACAAGCTTATTACGTCCATACTAGAGTTCTAAAGTCTGACCTTACCAGATGTGATTCATCTAATTATATAAAATGTATTTTACATTTAAACACTTCTCTCTTTTACCACTGTTTGTGCTGCAAGGAGATAATTATAGCCTCCAGTGTGTAATCAAATACAATCTTTGGTGGATTCCAAGCTCTCCATTAGATTTGGTGCACTGCCTTTCTGCAAATCAGCAGCCTGGCACTGGGCACTTCAAAAAATAGCCCTGACCAATTGAGTGGCTGCTAGGTGAAATTAGCGCAATCATAAACTTGAAAGTGCACAAAGGCATTTTGGATGCAAACCTGCAGAAATCAGTGAAGAAGTTGTTCAAAAAATAAAGGTCTGAAAGATAATAGCAGCCCATTGAAAGAATACTTTGATGAAAATGAGCAAATGGGATGGTCTAACACAATCAGCCTAATGCATTTTAAGTATAGCACATATGGACACAAATGTCCAAATACTTTCTGGGGCCACTGCCTCACTGATGTTCCAGCTGTGACCATGTGGTGTGTTAAACAATGCAGTCTGGATGAAGACGGATTGTATTGCCGTTGCAGGAAGGTGTTACGCAAAATGGCCATATTTAGGAAATGTTGGCGCTACGGTGAACGCACTCACATCTAGGTTTGCCGTTCACCTGAGGCAGGGTGCCAGAGCAAAACTGATGGTAAATGGCAGCTCTTTGATGTTAGCTTAAGAAAGCTCTATTGAAGTCTATACCGGGTGGGTTGTCACGTCACTCAGTGGGTCCATAGGGGTAATAGGTGCTGTCTGTGGCTGTGTGTGTCTGTTCACCAGTACTGCTATTAACATTTAGTGGCACTAGGAAAAATCTGCTGCTCCAGAGAACACAAAAGAACATTTTAAACAAGTTCTTTCTGATCAGCAAGGGCACAGAACTTTCATCTCAGAGCCGCTGAAATGACGCATTCATATTTTTAGATATGCATGTCTCTATGTGGGTGAGAGACAAAGTTACAGAGAGAAGAGAGAGAGAGAGAGAGAGAGAGAGAGAGAGAGGAAGAGAGAATGTAGCTTTCCATCAAGGTTATCAACATGTCAAACAAAGATTTGTCAGGGGTGGACAATATGGAGGAAAGATATCATTATGAGGCTTCAAAAAATGTCACGATACGTAACTTTTTTTTCGAACACCTGATATTTAAATCAGAAAGACTGGAAGTTAGTCAGTGTTATAGAAGACGTGAAGACATACATGAAGCTATTTGTAATGCGATTTTTGTTTTTATTTTAATATACGTACGCTGACCAACCATTAAAAGCACGTGCCTAATATTGTGTCGGTCCCCTCATGTCGCCGAAACAGTACTGATACATCGAGGCATCGATTCCACAAGACCCTTGAAGGTGCTGTGGTTCTGCACCAGCAGCAAAACCTTTTAGTCCTATAAGTTGTGAGGTGGGGCTTCCATGGATCAGACTAGTTTGTCCAGCACATCCCACAGATGCTCGATTAGATTCAGACCTGATGAATTTGGAGACCAAGTCAACGTCTTGAGCTCTTTGTAGGAATACTGTTACCATAATGAGAAGGATTTAGTCTGCAACTTCTCACCTTTATCCACTGCTACATGGTACAGTTCTGATGCTCGTGTGCCAATTGTAGGCATAGCATGGGTACACTGACTGACCACTTTTGGTAATAACCATTGCTTACTGAGAGCTCCCTAGAAGATCTGCCATTTTGGAGATGCTCTGACCCAGTCGTCTAGCCATTGCAATGTGACCTCAGATCCTAAATTTGCTCATTTTTCCTATTTCCAGAATGTCAACCTTAAGAAATGACTGTTCATTTGCTGCCTAATGAATCCCACCTACAGGTGACAATGCAATCAGTGCAGTGAACTTCACCTCTTTGTAGTTTTAATAGCTGATTGGTGTATATGTGTAAAACTGGCTGGAGAGTAAAAAAAAATCTTTTTAAAAATCATACTACAAACAAATGTCTATACGCTAGATGACCTCTGTTTGTACCTCAAGGCGATAATCATAGAACCCAGTGTGGAATTAGATACAAGCTTTGGATTCCAAACTCTCGACCAGACTCAGTGCACAGCCTTAAAGCCAATCAGCAGCCAGAAAAACATTGTCTTTACGTGCTTGAGAATATGGCCTTGATCTATTGAGTGGCTGTTCTCCAAGCCAACAAAATATTTTTGAAAAATGTGGTAAAGCATTAACCATTGTCAAATGTACAAGAAGCAATTGGCAGTTCTCTGGTCCAATGGCACTGGACATTGTCAGATTGTCAGTAATCTAACTTTGGGGGGCGTTATTGAGGGGCACTGTGGGGTCAATTGTATTTCCAGGGAGTTGGAAATTTTGCTGACCTTCCAAAGTGCTGCTCTAGGCAACTGCCAATTTCACCTATATAGACGCACCTGCCCTGGCAGCCGGGGTCCTATTAAAAAGAGGTACTTTAGCATGAGTGATGCATGAACACAGCCAGGCATTTTTATCATTTATTGCCTGCAAACCTTTTTGTCTGAAAAATAATAAGAAAAAAGGCTGAAAACCTTGGCTAGAGGGCACATAGACATTACTGTATAGCTTGTTACTATAGTGACTCCCAGGCTGTGCTTGGGTAGTTCATGCCTGAGCGGACTCAAAGTAGATTGCACATTGTACACTTTTCCACAGGTAAACAGGAACTGTGCTGTACCTAAACTGTACTGCGATGGTGCCAAAGTTGTATTATGATTTGATTTTCGAGTGTATCCATAGATACAAACTAACAACTTGCTTTTTCCTAAGCCCATTTGTTGTCGAGACAACATTTTTGGACCAATTGAAAAGCAGTGATGCAGTCAATTTGGCTTCATTCTGCCTTAGGCCCTGCTGCCGAGCAGCTCAGGTATGGGTCAAGTGCAGGTTGCGTGATTTGTAATGTAAAAACATTTGCCCACTGTCCCTTGTGCCAGTGGAAAAGTGCTATACATCGAGTCCCTTATCCCCCACCATAAACATCATGTGCTCTCATTCATGCTCTGTTGGACTTAACTCTTTTTCTTACTATTTTTTGCTTATTTCTGCTTGGCTTCAATTAAAATCTAACTATAATAACTGGTTTCTTTGTATTACTTCTGGTAACAATAGGAAACCCCTCTCTCATTCCTCTCAGTTTTTTTTGCTCCCACTGTCGCCTCTGGTTTCCTAAACTTGGACTTGAAGATCTGCACTATGACAGGTTGTCTTGTGAAAAGGCCTATGGAAGTAAAAAAAAATTTAAAAAAAGGACAACAAATGTCTGTAAAGGTGTTTATTTCTACACCAAAGAGCCTGAGTAATATTAATATATGCACTTATCCCTCCCACACTATCTAAGCACGCCAGACCGACTCATGTTTCGGCCTTATCGTCAAATCCTACAGAAATCTAAAAACAGAAAACAGCCTGATCATGGGCATTGCATGGAACCGGGCTTGTTTGAACTCCACCCACACATTTTGTACTAACAGTAAAGAAGAGAAATCTATACACCACACTACTGGGTTACAATCACACCCAAGCTATTGCTCAATAAACATTACATTTTAAATATCTTTTTTATACTTATGTAACATGTACTATTTCAATGTCATTATTATGTTCTCAATAATAAAAAAGAGAAAACATCATGATAAGTTTAAAAGTAAACAAATGCATTTGTACTTTTGACAAAATAGTTTCTTTGTTTTACAGTCTAAAGTTTTAAAACAGGAATTGAGAGATGGATTTTAGCGGCATCTTGTCTTTCATTGTAAACCTGAGAGAAGTATAGAGAGGAAGGGGGAGAGGAAGGAAGAGAGAGAGAGAGAGAGAGAGAGAGACAGAGAGAGAGAGAGAGAGAGAGAGAGAGAGAGAGAGAGAGAGAGAGAGA
>JBBJLS010081688.1:0-24887 GCA_037577275.1 Bryconaethiops microstoma
AGAGAGAGAGAGAGAGAGAGAGAGAGAGAGAGAGAGAGAGAGAGAGAGAGAGAGAGAGAGAGAGAGAGAGAGATACTATAGCCTGTAAGGGTTCCACTATGGGCACTGTAACTAAACGACAGCATTCATAACTCTACATGACACCTACATGAGACTTTTATGAATGCTGACATGGGGCAGCTGGTGACCTAGTGGTAAGGGAGGTTGCAATGAGAAGGTTGTGGGTTCGAATCCCAGCACTGCTAGTGTCATCACTGAGGTACTCTTGAGCAAGGTACCGACCCCACATCACTGCTCCCAGGGCAACAATTGTTGGTGGCAGCCCACTGCTTCAGTTGGTGAGGTAAAATACAGACAAAGAAGTTCACACTGTGTGCTATGGTGTGTTTACACAGTTTATGGCATTAAGTACTTCCTGAGGCCCAGGCAATTAATCGGGAGTTATCATGATGCCTGCTCTTAAAACTTGGGGCAGATAAGTGATAAATTGCCACTGATACTGATTTTAAAGTGAATATTTCAAAATTTCTGCATAATTAAATTGTTAAGGCACAAAAGGAATCATTGACGACACATCAGAAGAGCTTAGTGTTTAGGGCTGAAATCTACAGGTTATTGTTTGACATGGGTACAAATGCAATGTCTGATGTCTAAGATTATTTTACAACAGTTTTGAGATATGATTTTAACTTAAAATCTATCCCCTGTAAAGAAGTCAACTGTTCCAATAGGCCAATTAATCAGTGCCGTTTAATTAATCAGTGCCATACAGTCTGATGTGATTGATGATGATTGTGAGTCCTTTCAGTTTTAAATTATACACATTATTTGGTAAGTATATATATATATATATATATATATATATATATACAATGTGGTGTGGTATAGTGTGGTTTTGTTGTTTTATTGTTAATTAGCTCTTAATTTTCATCAGTTTGTGTTGGAGAACCAGTTGGAATTGCTGTAATAAAAGTGAGCAACTGATGACTGCCAGCTCTCTGTAATTTTCAGAGGTGGGTGATGCCTCTGAAAATGTTTTTATGGCATTATAAAACAAGCTGCTTAAAATTATCAGGGCGTTATGTGTGGGATTTTTGCTGATGCCCATGAATCTGCGGAGCCTTAATATTACCTGATATATCGATCGGGCCTTTATTACCACCCTGATGTCGCTTCTCTATATGAAGTCCACAGGTTAATGGATTTTATGCACCTTCTGGAGCAATGGGCTGTTTTGGATGCAGGATAATGTGAGAGTATGTTTCTGTACCCTGCATAGGCCTCACCTGGGCCTTTAATGTGGCACGTGTGTGTGTGTGGTACTTGGACGCTAATGGAGTAGCTTGTCTTTGTAAGTATGTGTAACTGTATTATGGTTTTATCACAGCCTGTTATGGATGTCTGAATGTGAGAGGTGCTTTATGTGCAGGGTAACAGGTGAGTAGGTCGCTGCAGCATGCCACTAAACACTTTCATTATCTTAGCAACAAATGGATGGCTGAGCTTCGCTCTCTCCCTTACTCCCTCTCTTTCCCATTCCATACATGAGCGGATGCAGCTTCAACTCGCTTAGCAGTCTGTTAGATGTGTGCGCATGTGTGCACGTCTTTTAATAGTGATTAGTGTTCTCAGCAGATATTTAGTCAGATTTGTAGCTTCCTTCCTCTCCCCCAGACCTCTGCCTCTGCTAGCGTCATCATTTTGTAGTCCATTAGCATCTGGACGAGTTCTTTTTCAAAAATCCGCTATTATTTCAAAATCTGTACATATTTTTCCGGAATACAAGAAACTTGGTCACTGGATTCTTTTCATTTGTAGTAACTGTCCTATTCCAGCCCAAATATGTTAGCAGTCTTTGGAACAGGACAAAAAAAACATTCCATAGCAGCAAAGGACACATCTTTATTTGTGCAATTTGTTTCAGGTCCATACTGTCCAGCCTTACATGCATGGAACGGCTTGCCAAATGAGCATGGGCTAAAGTGGTTTTGACAGTGTGCTAACAACAAAGAGACAATTTCATGTAGCACAACTAAACAGCTAAGTAACAGTAACAGACTACAACAACAAGCCTACAGGCTAAAAGCCTACAGGCTTAAAAAGAAGAATTCCACCATATTTTAACATTTTTTGTTAAATATAACAAAAAATGTTTGGATATGAAGTACTCTGCCTTATGTCTGATACATTGTTGATTGTTTATGATCATATAAAGAAAAGGTTTTGGACTAGAATATTTTTTTTTTTAATCCATGGAGAGGTACATGCAAGGATTGTTACGCAAACAAATTCCTTATTTAAATTTTCCGTCGGTTTATTACTGATGGTTTTACTTAAAATGACAAACACATTTTCCATTCCAACCAAAATGACATTTGCTTCTCTGTGATGTAAAAAATGTCATCAGTACTTTACTTATAGATGAATACTGTAAATCTGAAAAATGTGTAGAATTACCTTATACACACTAGCCTATATTACCAGTAAAATGAGGCAGTTTTAAGACTGTTAGGGTTTGGGTTAGAGTTACAAATTAAATCTATAGCAGGAACTACCAAAGAACAAGGTCAAGCAAGGATGTTCATTTTCTACTCTTGATAGTTTTAGATGATGGTTTATTTCAAAAGGTCTCTCTTATCTCTCAAACCTAGTATGATTGAAAGCAGAGCAAAAGATCCGGAGCTGCTAGAAATATTGGAAATAAAAAAAATCCCTGAGAATGAAAGGTTAGCTTTTAAAGGCCTTTGTGGCTAGTTCTTTGATTAATATATCTTTTTGGACGTCAACTTAAAATGTCGATTTTTATTGATTTCTGTGGTCAGCCGGGTTGAGATTAAAATGTATCTGCGGTCAGGCCAAGCTGATGCTTCACGGATATTTTGCATCTGTTGCTAAATGCAATCGAGTCATTTCGGAAGATTTTCCAATAATGAGGGCCATTATGAATGACAACTTATGAATTATGAATGACAACATGCAATTGTATCTAGTTTATGCTTTTAGAATGAGATATTTGTAAGCTTTATAATACATGAGTGGAGGATCAGTTTGCGTTATTCTGGACCTGACCACGCTCTTTATATGCTGCATACCGCATAGGTTGTAAAATGCATTAATATTCCATTTTAGTGTCTGTTCCCATTTTAATTGTGACTGCATTTGCTTCCTTCCACACACGTTCATGAAGCATCTGCCAATCAATGTGCTGCCATGTCCCCGAGCACAGAACTGAGAAATATAACAGCACTGGGGTGTCAGTCTTCACATAGATCTGCATTACACAGATGTGACAGCTGCACATGTACATAAACACAGATATATATCATATTGGAGTCCAAAAATCTGAAAAGGTGTATAAGAGGAAAGCAAAATAATGTGCTTGCAGTTGAAAGGGCAAAAAAAGCTGACTCCTTTTTCACAGGCATACAGGAATTGTGCTGCATCTAAACCATACTTTGATGACACACAACTTGAAGAACATTGATTTTTCCAGTGTGTCTCCGCTCAATAATGGTATTTCTCACACGCCAGGAGCGAAATTCTCTCCCCAAAGTTTATGACCAGTTGGCATTCCAAAACCATGCCCATGGAGTCGAACCAGCAGAAAGATTTTTCTGTCAGAGCTGCTTTTGTTATTGTGGTCTTTTATTGTTTATAGTTTTGTTTTTCAAATGATATCCCTGCATTCTTTATCCGTGTGATGAAAACCTAACCCATTTAACTTGTTAGTGATGGCCTGGTAGACCTTCATGTTTCTTACAATGTTAAAAATAAATTTCTTAGCGTCATAGAAAACTCCCACTAAAATTGATCTTCAGCCCAAACAGATAGTACGACTTGTACTTTGTTGACTTTGCAGTTGATAGTTTGCATTTCTATTGTTGTTTTGTTGTGCTTGGAGTAGTAAAACAACCTAATTCCATGTTGTAATGACAATATTTCAACCAATCAGAAAGCATTAACGCACAGGTACGGCTCGGGTACGATTCGATTTACTTGTAAGGAAAATGCCACTCTCCTAAAGCTTAACCGAGGTTATAATGGAGAGCAACTGCTGTGATTGTCTGGCTGAAAAATTAAGGCTTGGAGTCTCATTCAGGAGAGCATGAGGATATTGATTGTCCACTATGCAATGACAACAATCAGAGAAAAGTAATCAAATGTCATTCTCTTAAAAAATGCTTTTTTCTCCATTTGACTGGGTAGGCTTGATCAATCTAGGCTTAGCCGTGGCTACTGGTCTTGTTGTTTATCATGTTACTGTGGTTGCATTTCAGTAAAACACACTTCAGTTATACACTCTGACTCCGCTTCCATCTGGCCCTCAAAATCAGGACAGAAAAGTTGCTTTTATGGACTGCTGAGGTTTCAGTGTCTATCCAGCGAGCTCAAGGACACCCCCCCACCTCCTCATTAATCATGTCACAATTAAGAATGAGGGGGGAGGCTGCTGTGATGAGCCCCTTTCAGGTGAGTGAGGTGTGGAATGCCTGTCTGATCGCCACACGCGTCGCTCTCCCCGACACCTGTTTGTGGCTTCGCTGTGATTGATCCTGACAGTGTTATTGAGGAGAAAAGGATGCCGTTCTCAGAGGGTAATTACAACCGATTCCTCTTGCCTGGCTCTAAGCCGTCGGCTCACGATGCCCGCCGTTGCGTCATAGGAATTAGAAAGCAGCTCAGGCGTCCCATTTCATAATGCATTCTTTTGCAGTAATTTCATTTTCCCTCACTACCCCTCCTTTCCATCTCTCTTTCTGTCCATCCCTCCTTTTCTTGCCTCTTTGTTGGCATGTATGAATGATCTTTCTTTTATCCCTCCCCCTCCCATTGTATGCCAGAACAGATTACTTTGAAGAAGCGGCGCAGAAACATTGTAAATCTCCACTTGGTTTCAAGTAGCTCTGATGAAAAGACTTTTGAAAGAGAATCGGGATCTAAATTATTTTTCCATTATGTTTTTTTTTTTCCTTTTCTGTAGCTCAGCACACTACGCCACTATGCTCTGTTAGGCCGTGGCAAAAAATGGGACAAGCCGGTGCCATATGGCTTCTGAAAACATTTGCCTTTCATGCAGTCTGGTCACTGCTAATATTGTTCTTATGAAGACTTCGTGAGGCACTAAGAACATGTGTGTGCATGTATTTATACACTAGGACCCGGACAAATATATAGTTTGACTGATATATAGTATGGCTTTAAAAACTCCAATAATCCATATAGGAGTCTTAAAGGGACAGTAACAGCCATTTAGTGATATGGCACAAAGATATGGCACGTCACTATCATTCTTGGATAGTGAAGCGGCCTGCAAGCCCACACTTAAGGGGATATGAGGTTGGCAATGACACGTGTAGTCATACGTCACTTAATATCATAAGTGAAAAAAAAATAATGAAATAAAAGTAATAATTCCTAATAAGAAACAATAATAGAAAAATTAAGCTTTTACAAATCATAAACAGATCAAATATTAATAGAAATATACAAATAAAACCAAATTTCATGAGTACCATCATCTTAAGACAATGCAACCACAGGTATGTGATGCAACAGTTTATTCATTCATTTAATTTCTGTAAGCACTTAATACTTACTAGGGTCATGGGGACCCGGATCCCTACCGGGTCAACAGGCGCGAGGCAGGGACTCACCGTGGAGTGGGTTGCCAGACCACCACAGGGTGCACACCATTCATAGTCAATTTAGAATCCCCAGTTCACCTAACATGCTTGTCTTTGGGAGAAACTGAAGACCCCTGGAGGAAACCCACATCACCACGACAAGAAGACAAGGCCAGGACCCTGATTCAAACCCCCAACCATGCAGGTGTGAAGCAACAGCTCTACCCTCTCCATCATCATGGGGCAACGGTTTAATGTTTTATGCAAAAGTTTTTTTGGTGAGCTGTTTTGCTCACCAACACGTGGCCACTGAAGTGAAAAATGTTGAGAACCTCTGTCTAAACCACTCTAACAAGTCTGTGCCACCCTAAAGAAGAGCAGGACTGGGAGACATTTTAGGAAACGGTTTTGGTGACAACTGACCCTTTAGTGTTCTAAGTTCACCTTTTAAAGACCTCCTTAATTCAAGTACCGCTGATCTGACTGTGTATCTGAAGGTATGCTGTGAAAATAAAGAACTTCCTCAGGAAATTAGAGATAAGACACACACACATGCAGGATAGAAGTAGACTACAAAGGCCACAAAGTGTTGGATATCCCAGTAAACACTGCTAGATCAATTGGGAGGAAATTGCTGCATCATACAACTCAGGCATTGCCTAGAAAAGGCAACCCCTCAAAACTCAGTATGAGAGCAAGAAGGGGATTTTTTAGAGAAGCCAGAGAGAGACCTGTAATAACTCTGAAGAAGCTCCAGAGTTCAGTGGCTGTGAGTGTACCAGTGGACTGTAGATGTAACAGTCAATGATATCAAGAGCTTTGAATTCAGCTGTCCTGTATAAAGAAGCCATTACTAAAGGAAAAACACATCAAAGTTTGTCAGAAAGCATAAGAGTGATTCAGCTAAAACATAGGTCAAGGTTTTAAGGCAAGACAAAACCAAAACAGAGTTATGGGTGACGCAAACCTGACACAGCCCATCCTTCAACAAACACCATCCGAACAGTGAAACATGGGGGAGGCAGCATCACGCTGTGCGTTTGCTTTTCCTCAGTGGGGACTGGGCATCTTGTTAAAATAGAATGATGGATAGTGGAAAAAACAGGAAGATACTACAAGTTATCTGCCTGAGTCTGCCAAAAAAATAAAGTTTGAGAGAAAGTCCAGATCTCAGTGCAACCAAGAATCTGTGGCACTATTTTTTGCAAATATTGTGCCAAGGAAGCAGGTTGGAAAATTAACTCCAACAGACTTAGTCCTAACAAATACTAGCCTGTAAAGATTGAATACTTAGGCAAACAGTATTTTTTCAGTTATTGATAAAAACTGTTTTACATTAAGAAGGGGCAATTGGAGGCCAAGAGCCCTTTCTGAGTGGAGTTTGCATGTTCTCCATGTGTCTGCCAGGTTCTCTGGTTTCCTCCCTGAGTCCAGAGACATGCACGTCAGATGAATTAAAGATGCTAAATAGCTAAATTGGTGTGAGTGTGCATGTTTGTGTCTGTGTGTCTGCCCTGTGATGGACTGGGGACCTGTCCAGAGTGTTGCTCTGCCTTTTGCCCGATGACTGCTGAGGAGACTCCAGCACCCCCTGCAACCCTGGCTGAGGATAAACAGCGCGCTTGGGCTCTGGTATCAACACAGGACTAAAAAAAAAGTCACAGTAGTAATGTGATACACTGAACCATAGGGCAAAATAGCATATTGTTTTCCAGCTGAAGGAGTGTTGGGAAGGAGCACACTTGTGCTTATGAATTCACATTATTTTTCTTTACACACAGAATTAATTTAGCTTTGTGCAAATATCTGAAGTAAGTGATGTTTTCATTCGCCTAGGTTTTACCTTCCGTCTGGCAGTAGAGCTCTACTTATCTTAAATAAGCCACTGACATTCCAATGACGAGCAGACGGGCCAGGCAATAAAAGTGGATGAGTCATCATGACAGGTCTTTCTGTTCCCTTCATGGTGAGAGACACTAAAGGGAACAATAGATGAATCAATGCTGTGGCTGTGGACCTTATGGCTTCGTTTATTGGTACAGGAATTTTGGTACTCTGAAGGTTTAACTTACAAGATACTACAAGCAGTAACAGATATAGACATGAGTATGAGTCAGGATTGCATGATATCATTAGTTAACCACTTCACAGCATTGACACATTAATGCTGTTTGAAGCAAAAAACTTTGTGTATACATATAGTTTTAAATAATATTGATGACAGAAATCCTAGTATTTCAAATATTTCAAGACAGACAGCATGATAGATAGATAGATAGATAGATAGATAGATAGATAGATAGATAGATAGATACCTATAAGGTATAACCTACAGTATTTCAATAATAATAAATAATATTTTAAACATGGCTTCCAATACTTTAAGAGGTTTGAGCAATAGTGAAGATATGAAAATTTTTGCTTTATTTCGTAGTTCTTTCATAATGGTTCGATGTGAAATGGTTCACCATAGAGACTTACTGATTCTGTGACAGGACTCATGGGTAGGCATCTAGAACCCAGATATACATGTATCATATGCATAATTTATGTACCATTCAAAACAACCAGTGAACCCACACAAATGCATTATGGTGCAAACTGCCAACTCAGCATTTAACCGAACCTAGCGCTCAGTCTCAAAATCATGGCAGCCCAATCATAATCCCAGTATTTGAACTCTGTCGTGATGCAGGTGTCGTATGAATGCAGTCCAGGCTGAAATGTTCAGATTAAGACTGCCTGCCCAGTAAAATCTGTGCTGACCACAGACTTGCATGTACTTCTACAGGCCCTAATGCACACCCATTTCTGCGGAGCAGCTCCAGTCGTTTTGCTTGTTGGTGTTTTCCTCCCAGTATTGAGTGCGAGAAAGAGTAAGGCGGGACTGAATGTGCTCTTTCTGTGGCTTTTGGAGCATGGCCAAGGCCCCTGTAGTCCTTTCCCCATCTCTTTAATGAAAGGTCTCCCACCTAGTACAGCAGCATGCATCAGCAGCAGCAGCAGCATGGCTAAATTTAGCGATCTGTGCTACGTCAGCATCGCTGAGCCAGGATCAATATGAGAGCGTAGTCTGATGCTGGAGCTAAGAGAGAGCTGTCAATCACTGAGCCTTCTGGGATAATGCTATAAAGCTCTCTCTTTTCGAGTGCCCATGTGTCTCTCTGTGTATCATGATTCCCCTAATGAAGCAATATAAGAAAGGGGGCTCAAAAAGAGAGAGAAAGACAATAATATGGTCATTATGTGTGCTATGATTACGTGCTATAAATTGCATGCTCGTTAGCCGAGATCAAAGAGGACGAATGCTTGTGAAATTTGATTTAACACAAATATGCTAATATCAAACACTGGGGGCATCTGGGGTACAGCCTCTGCTAGCTTATGCTAATCGTATTCGACAGACCCCTTTGGTTTGGGCTGTCAGTTCTGAAGGAAAGACAGTGAAAAAATTACCATTCTACACACGCCATGTTTGTTTGACTCACGGCGTTCCCTCACATGTCTTCACCTACAGGGACCAGTGTGTATGAGTGTGTGCACGTGTGTGTCTGTGTGTGTTTGTGTGTCTGTTCTCCTTGTCTTTGAAATCACTCTCCGGGCATTCTTGAGTTTACGGCTGCATATGAAAGCAGAACACAAAGGCGAGCACTTGCCGGAGACGATGATGACGGCCTGGCCAGTGACTGATGGCGATGCATCTGAGGGACGCTTCAGCCCCTGTTAATGTCCCCGGCGCATCTGTTGGGGGGAAAAATGGATGAGCTAATTAAACTCATCAGGGCCCAACTTTTTAATAAGCCGCCCCTAAGTGCTATTTGCCGGCACGTTAATCGCAAAATTGGACTTTTGTCCATTATGGAGGTAAACCTGCAGCGTTAAGGCCCACTGAGGATAATTAAAGGGGGAGGCTAAAACTGGACTCCATTAAACATTACAGTTTGTGCAGAATATTGCATGTGTGTGCGCCGTAACTGTCTGAGCAGAAAGCAGTGCTGTCATACTTGTTCTGATAAATAAAAACATAAGTAGTCATATACAAGGGTCAGAACACACAGGGTCAAATTCAAATTCCTCTTTATGGGCTCTGGTTTCCTCCAACAGCCCAAAGATATGCATGTTTGGTTAATTGGGGCTGCTACATCAACTCTATGTGTAACTATGTCCATGAGTGTGTTTATCGGTGTGTTTCTTTGCCTTTTGTCCTATGGTGCTAATGGGTTTTAGCACACCCCATAAGCCTGGTTAGGATAAATGGTTTGGATAATAAATGAATGAATGAATGAATGAATGAATGAAGGAGTAAATATTGGCTCTTAAAATTGGCATTTTCCTGCTTGTTTAAGTGCACAGTATCTATTTATTTGCAATTTATTTTATCTACACACTGGAAAAATGGAATATATGAAATGTCATTTTTTGCACAGGCCACATTTTATTCTTGTTGAATTTCTGGAACCAAACACTGCTCTATATTCTTTATTCTATATGGACTATATTCTTCTAACACTGCTCTTCGATTAAATGTCAAAAATGTCACAGTTTACCTCACATCAAAAATCAACACCAAAATATTGTTGCATTAGTTTATGTTATGTCTGAAAATACATCTAACTTCAAAATGACTGGACACTGGACATACTTAAATGTGGGGATTTTCAAAACAGGCTTTTTATTTACTTTGTACATTTTTACTCTGTACCTTGTTATTTTACACCATTTCTCAGTAAAGGAACTGAGCTATTTCTTAGCTCCATTCAATATTATGTACTGTCACTGGGTACAGGCCTTAAATAGATCATATTTGGCAAAATACATTTCAGTTATCATTTTTGTGGCATATGCGAAAATCCCTAAGAACATAAGTCTCACTTGGAAGCAGGAGTTACTGTCAGAAATGCTTCTAGGGATTTTAAAAGCCATGTGGCAGAGCCTAGGACATTCTGGAGGAACAGCTGAGAAGTTCAGATCTTCCTCTGGTGGTTTACAATTATTCTTAGTCAGCGTCAACAAAACTGCTTTGTAATGACTCATGCATTAGCGGCCACATATAGAGCCTGACACAGGAAAACATATTAGCCAGATGTTCCAGGTGAACTTTGCTACAATTCACTCTCCGAGGTGCTGGGAGGAAGCCGAAAGTGGGATTCATTAGCTTAAAATGCCAGGTACCCAGAGTAAGCCAAACGAATGCCTTGCCAATGCTCTCACCTTGCTTCTCTTTAAATGGCATCCTCACGCTTCTGCAAACTAAAATTAAGCCCATCTACTAATGGCCATCAAGGCAACCATGTCTATTATCAAGTCCATTAAGGCCTGAGGGGAGGAAATAAATACATTTATCAAAACCCTTCAGATTATTATAAGGTAAGTCACATTGCGCGTCCATCTGTGGCGGTGAAAGGGGGACAAAAGGGGATAGAACACTTGGCTGAATGTGCTTTTTAAAGGCACTTCATGTGTGTAGGGAGCAGTGAACATTCATTATTGAAGATCAGGTGGTTCTCAGAAGAGACAATGTCATATCTGCTATGGTTCTTATTTTATTTAATGCAGGGCCATATTTAATATACATGTACACTGATTTGCCAGAGGATTAAGTGCATGTAATTTGTATTTACAGTCACTGGCCATTTTACTGGAAACATCTACCGTATAGGTGCACTTTGTAGTCTGACTGCAGGTGGTCAACTAGAGAAAATATTAAAAATGAGATGTCAGGGCTTATATTAATATAAATATCTGCCTGTGGGGTTCAATTTACTTACTTAGATTTCTAATATTTTGCTAAATAAACAAAATTAACAATAATATCTAGCTATAGTATACAGCTAGATATGCTTATCATATTGTGGCGAGCGTGTGAGAGACAATGCGAGCACACTTTTAATTCTCAAAATAAGACTTTTATTGTGTCAACTTCACAGCAGACAACAACACAAAGTGCGCCACCAACTGGTAGGCCACTAGTAGCTTTTAACTTTCCACACACGACTTGTTGTCTCGCCCGTCACCCCACTCCAGCAGCTAACACTCTGGAGGAGGGTGACTGGCGAGAAGGCTAAATCACACACAATTAACACACGTAACCGCTCTAATTCTAAACAATACATGTCTACTCCCCCTCTACTAACCCACAGAACGCCTAGACCGGCCAAAAGGGCCATTCTCGCTGTGCGCAAAGGCTCCTGGGAGCCAGTCCTACCGTGCCGGCTCGTCACAATATCAAATGAATATTTTTTTCCCCTGTAATCTAGATATTTTAGCATATTTCAATGATTGTTACTAGGTGAAAGTTTCTAACCCCATTGGTATAAGCATTTGTATACATTTCAGTATATTTTCTCTACAGTGCAGCCCCCATCTACCTCATCCATATTAAAAGATCACCGCTTTTTTATTTTTTTTCTGTTGTCTACCATTTAAGATCAACATAATGGAAGCATGCTGTGGGTTGAACTGGCAAGAGTATATCAGGTGCAACAGTTCTGTTGAGTTGTTTAGACACACAAAGTGCGACAGGTGGAACAGTGCTGGATTACAGTTCTGGTACAGAGGTGTATTAATAAGGGCTAATAAAGTTGACAGGAGTGCAATACGGACTAACCAGCCACTGCTGCAGCGCTGAATAGTACGGCCCCTATTGCACATTTATGCTTGCATTTTATTTTTATTTTCTATAAGGTCTCCTTATGATATTTGTGTGGATTTATTCACCAAAACAGTCACGCTTCATTTTACCGTAACATTTTCCAATCTCTCTTTATCTAATAGAATTAAACAGGCTGTTTTTGTTGTAGCCTAATGCTCTCTGGACTGAAATGGCCCCTATTTGGGTTTCCGTAATATGAGCGCTTTAAGTAACCATGGCATTAGGGATGGCTATGGCAGCAGGAAAATACTGACCCCCTGTGCATGCACAGATTTGACTGACTGCTTCATGCTGCTATTTATTGGTGTCAGGAGATCATTGGTGGGGTAATGCTTCACCACCCAATTATCCTGCTCCCCTTTGTTTGGATGCTATGGTGGTGAGCCGCAAGAGAACTAAGCAAAACTAAACTGGGCATGTGAGGCAAGACCCCTAAACAAGAAACCTAAACAAGAAGTTTAGTTTATAGAAGCATGTAAAAATGCATCTCAGACAACATTAAACTCTCAGAAAAGTATTAAAGCGTACTTTTTAGGTATACATGCAGTTCCCTGGGTCAGTGGCTTTAGTTAACAAAAATATTTACATTTAGCACATGATTTTATCCAAAGTGAATTCCATTCCCTAAATACAAGGAACAGTCTCCCTGGAGCAACTTGGGGTTAAGGGTCCTGTTCAGAAACCCAGTGGTGATATGCTGAAGGTAGGATTCAAAGCCATGACATATATGTTTCGTACAGTACAATTACTGAGAGACTAATTTTTTGCAGAATTTTTTTTTCAGTGGCCAACAAATTTTCTACTGTCATGTATGGAGACAGTGACGATGGGCGGCCACTAGAGGCCGTCCTTTTTCTGTTTTTGGTTTTGGGTTTTGTTTTGTGTATTTTTATTATGAAGTGGTGGTGGGTTTTGTTTATTAGTTACAGCTGTGTTTAACTTGGATTAGTGGTTGTGTTTGTTAATTGGTTTGTGCGGTTTTGTATTTAGTATTTAGTTAGTGAGTGACCGACCTGTGTTGTCAGTCAACCGTCGTTTTTTGGTTTTCTCCTGCCTCCCTTTGTTTAAGATGAAGTCCTGTGTCTGACCCTCGTGTCAGTTTTGTTTTGTTTTGAAACCAAAAGTAAAAGTTTTTGCAATGGAAGCCTGCCCTCACTGGGGAGAAAGGGGAGAACATGACATCTACATGCTATTTTAAATGGTCTACAGATTATCTGCACATTAATTTAAGTGTCTTACAGTTTATCTACAGATACTTTAATTGTTTACAAACTAAGTTGATTATCAATAGCACTAGGTTTAGGGTTAGGCTCTGTCTTGGTTTGGTTTAGAATTAGGGTTAGATTTAATAGAGTTTATTTCACTCAGTGTGTAATAGACATTGAGTTGATTGTTGGTTAGATATAAGATAAAACAAGGCCTCCTCAAAATACAGTGTTACTGTGAATTGTGCAGATATGTTACAGCCAGTTACTGTAAAACAAAGTGCACCAGATAAAAGGACCAATAAGTGCAGCTACAACAGGCTTCCTTTGGTATGTACCCTAAAAGTGTATCCTAGAGAAGTGTTCACTAGACAAGACCATCAGCAAGCACAAATCATGAGGTGTACATTAGAAACTTTCATTATTCAGTTTATAAATTCATTAGAAGTTCTAGTGCTGACTATAGGTTCATATCCCAACACCCTCCTTCCCCCATTTCCCTGTAGAATCGGCTTTGCTCTAGTTTAGCACAGCATATGTCTGCGGTTTTGTGCCAGACACTTAGCTGCAAATGTCTTGCATGATTCTGAACGTCCTTCTGAACGCAAGGGCAGAACAAGTGTTGCCAAGAATACAGGGATTAGTCACATGGCCCTCATTTAATTCCCTCTCCTATAAATCTCATGTCTTGGGTGTTTTGATGGCATTACACCTGTACTTGCATGCGTGATTTAGCTTGTACGTGGAAAGGTGGGGCCGTTCCAATCAGCCACAGCGTGCCCATCTGCATCCAAGGCCGCATGTTATGTTCTGCGGAGGGACTCGCTGCCTTATAAATGCTCTTGTATTCTTAACAGCATTCGCATATTATGCTAATGCAGGCCTGTAATAAATTTCGTGGAAGCCGCCAGGGCAAATGGATGCATTGTGTTGTGCAGTTTATTAGGGCAATTAATTTTTCTGCTTCTTATGACGCACATGTAGACACTGTCCTCTACTGGGCTTCTTCATCCGAAAAACCCGAAATAATGGTTAGTCGATCAAGGCCCTGGTGAAAAAGCAGCCTGCTTGTAAGTTAAGAGAATCTATGTTACGGCTTCAAAATGCGTTCTCAGGCTAAAGTGAAAACAAACGGCGTGTGATTTCATGCCAAAGCACAGGAAGCCATTTGTTTGCTAGTTTTGTACCCTATTAGGGATCATAGTGAACCATTAGTGGACCCATATCACAGAAACACAGTTTTTTTTTCTTTAGAGTTCAGTGTAGTGTGTAGACACACAGACACAGACACACACACACACACACACACACACACACATACACACACACACATAGTTTTTAAATCTTTTCTTCCCCAGTAATGCATATGGGCTAACTCTACGTTCATTTCTTGTGATGTTACAAAACCCAACATTTACAGTTCCCATCTTACAGCACTTCATCTCTGCCTATTGACTGTGAAGCTAAAAGGACTGATTATGTCTGGACTGCTCTTTGGAATATGACAGTATACAGCAGACAGTCAGAACAGAAGTCTTTTAGATGTCTTTTGCATCAGTAAGAAAAGGAAGGTGTTAATGTAGGGCAGGGGTCGTCAACTACATTTGTCCAAGGGCCAGGGTTTTTCTCGGCAGACGCTGTGAGGATCAGATGCTCTCCTAAAATAAAATACAATTAGTATTGTATTTTAAGTAATACATTATTATTTGATATATTGATTTTCCTTCCAAATTTCTGTTATTTTTTAACCTTTGTGAATGTTAACAGATTCATATCACCTGTACTGCAGCATCCTTTTCGGCTTCCTTATATACACACACATATCAGTCTTAACTGCAGCTGAAAGTCATTTCCATGCGCGCGCTGCACTTAGTGAACCCGGAAGTGCGCGAGCCGTGACCAGCGGATTACTGACAGATTGAAGGCTTGTTTCACTCAGTTTAGAAAAAAATAAATGTAGGAACATACTTTTCCCTCCTCACTAGGCTATTCCTGATTCAGGAATATCAGAGAAATTTTTATATAAGGAGAACTCCCGCTCTCAGAACACTTCCGGTGGCGAGTGCAGAATTTAGCCATCTAGCTCCATAGACGCCCATTAATTTTCCATTGGGGGGCCGGATGGAAATAAAGAGAGAATAAAGAGAGGCTGGTAAATGAGTGTCTTGTAAAAATGAATTATGTTTTTGATCAATCAAACTACAACAGTCACATGTGGACCTCATTTCAGAAATTAAATGCCAGAAAATTGGAGGGTACGGGCTCTTTAAGTGGTACATGCTGGGTGAACATATTATGTTGCGTAGTTCATCAGTGTATTAGTAGAACCCAGTATCAGTCAAAGCTCTGGTGATGTTTTGAGAACCACAGGTACTTTATGTTTGTGGTGTGGTGACAGCAGAGGCTTCCTTCTGGCAACTTTACCAAATGATATATTGGTGTGGACGAGGTGTCTACCTGATGTTTTGGAGATTTGTGGCGCTTTTTCATTGGCACAAAGAACCACAGCGAACCGTGAACACACGTTGCAAATAAAGCAAACTGTGTCCTAACCATACCCACGCTATCACAGCCCTGCAGGCCCAAAAGCAGCCAAGCTGACTGTGTCACTGATTTCTTATTGGTTGAAATGTTATCACAACATCCTGTTCGGACTGAAGATAAATTTACATAAGAGTTTTCTATGATGCTAAGAAATGTATCTGTGAGAAACATGAAAGTGAACCAGGACATCACTAACAAATTAGCTGGGTTAGGTTTTCATCACACAGCTAAAGAATGCAGAGAAAAAAACAAGACTATAAATACTGCGGTGGGCTGCTGCCCCACCCAGGGTGAGTCCATGCCTCACGCCCATAGACCCTGGGATAGGCTCCAGATACCTGCGACCCTAGTAAGGAATGAAGACTATAAATAATAAAAGACCCCAGTAACAAAATTGGCTATGGCAGATAAACTTTCCGCTGTGCGACTCCATGGACGCGGTTTTGGGAGGACAACAGGTCATAAATTATGTGGAGAGAATTTCCCTGCTGGTGCGTCAGAAACACTGTTACCAGAGACACACTGAAAAATCAAAGTTGTGCCTTCACAGTATGGTTTAGATACAGCACAGCTCCAGTGTGCCTCTGGAAAATTACTTTTGATGAACTGAGGATTTAAACAACTCTTGCAGTGTCCATCTGTGTCCTTTGTAGAAAGATCTAATTTAATACAAAGTTTAGCCTCACAAATTGCAAAAAAAATTGAAAAGCAGAATCTCTGAAACATTTACATAAATTTCAGAATGTATTTCTCATTCAGCCTCTAATGAGGTTAGTTCCATCTGAATACACTTTAAGAAATCGTTAATCGTTCAGTATCTTGGATGTTCCCTCCTCATTATATTGATCAGAACTTTCCTTTGATTTACATTTTTCAAACACACACACGCAAAAAGATCCGAATGAAAAAAGCTCAGCCTTTTAATGTAGTCTTGGTCGTAATTTTGAATGGGAAGGCTATCTATGATCTATAATTACTTATCAATAGTTTGCACACAACATCACATTTAAGAGCCCTGTCCCAGCTACAGCTAACAAACCAAAACATGAGCTGTCTGCAAACTATCATTTAAAATACGAACAATAATTTTTTTATATGATTTTCTGGATGTGGCACGATTGTGTTAATGTTACCTCTATAAAGACTGGATTTCTCTCATATTTCCAGTGCAAGCTAAGAAACAAGGACACTATGACATTGCTTAATTTTTCCAAAGGTCCCAAAAGATGGTCAAAATTCTACTTACATATTGTTTGAGTAAATATTATAAAATCGATACTTTTCAGCTTTTTGGGTAAACAGCACCTGTAACAATTTTATTTTCTGAAACTGTAAACCACAATATGTGAAAACTCAACAGAAATATGTTTATACTAATGTGTTCAGTTATTTCAGTGGAGGCATAATGTACAATTAAGCTAATTTCCTATAGAATCAAACTAGAAAGTCTAGCATAGGTCTGTTTCGTATGTACTGATGACAACACATAAATGATGCATGGCGCCTGACTGCTGTATTGAGGCCCATTCTGATGCATATTTAAGTAAATAACATCTCATTTGCATATGTAACTAAACTAAAAATGTGTTTAAAAAAAAATAGTAAAATGTTCTTTCCTAAGCAGGTTTCTCTGATCTTGAAAGAAAATATAATGGGAAAAAGAAGGAAAA
Organism: Bryconaethiops microstoma; assembly: GCA_037577275.1. Lineage (NCBI taxonomy): Eukaryota > Metazoa > Chordata > Actinopteri > Characiformes > Alestidae > Bryconaethiops > Bryconaethiops microstoma. The sequence goes on from JBBJLS010081688.1 coordinate 17,696, forward strand.
TTCATGAAGACATAAGCACATGTGAAGGAGAATTCATAAGAACTTAAGAAGATAAAGATATCGATTATATGAGGCTACGTACTTAGTTGACAGGGGATGTTACTGACAAGGATGTGCTGTTGTGAGAATAAAATTTTCCGATGGTGGGCTACTCAAATCAAACCTTCGATTTGAACAAACTTCACCCTCTGCTTACTTACCGTGTTAGTTCACACAACATGGGCAATCCGATTTTACTTCATTACCAAGGCTGGAATTTAAATAACCAAAGAAATACAGTCACAAAAGTGAAACAAAATGTTAGCATTGAAAATGGTTGGTCATGTTCACCGCCTTGTCCACTCATATTTATCAACCTGAATCTCAATTAGAATGATTATATTAACATACATGTATGCAGGCAATTGTGGGGCGACATTATCTCCTCCGTTTTCATAAAGGATGGTCCAGTGTACCACATGCTAAAGGAGACAGATTTTCTAAATCTTTGGATTTAGAGAATCTGACCAGCTCTTATTATGGCTCGTTTAACTCTGTTAGGAACCTTCCTAAGCGAAAAAGACTATTCGACCAGTCCAAGGCGCGCAGAACCGGCTCTCAGCCTGCAACACAATCAAGCAAAATTAAACGATGTAAGTGTGGAGAATGTGGACCATTTAACTCTAAACCTGTCCATACTGATTCTGAGTATCAGACAGAATGTCCAGGAGCATAGCTAAAATTGGTCAAAACACCTTCTTATTAATTCTAGAAATACAATGAAACAAAGAAAAACTTACCAGTAATCTAAACCACTGCACTACTCTGACATGGTGCTGTTTATTAAGAGAAACTATTTAATTAGTATTATTTATTCATCAATTTGTTTCGATCTGATTGGCCTGAAAAGCTCATAGGGTACTGAACCATCTCTCCTGCTGTCAATAATGGAAAAAACCACACACATTCAGCGTGAACCCTCACCTTATCTTTGGGTTGCTAGTTTACCTTTTCTTACTGCGCTAACCTGAGTGTAAGATCATTCAGGCATAGCTTTGTGGAACTGAAGAACAGAACCAACCACATGAAAGAGTGAAGCTTTACCCAAAAATAAGATCCCCCAGTTTATGGAGAAAAGGTGGAAGATCTGTGGAAGACAAGCAGTCAAATTAATTTGTTGGCAGTCAGAGTTTTTCTGGCAGTAAAAATACTACTACACATTACAATATATACAAAACATACAGTACAAATGTACAGAACATTTCTACCCAGTTTTCTCCACTATTTAGTCATTGCCAGTAAGCAACAACTAGTAAGGTCTCCTGATATCAAAATGCCACCAAACATGGGAGGGCGAAGGCTAGCACATGCTTCTTCTAAGTGATGTGTTCAGCGGACAGTTCTCCTTGGAGGAGAATACTAATGGCCAATTCTGTTACATTAGCTAAGAGATTCCTGCATAGGCTAAATGCTGGAGGGAGAGAAAGGTCTTAGCCACCCATTCCGAGAATGCAAGGCCAGTTACGCTCACCCAGGGAGAAGCTCAGTGTTTAGATGTTTGCTCCACTAAAGAACTCCCAGAGTTTCTTGTGATTGAAAAGCTAATGGTTAGAAGGACAGAGCTGAAAGAACATAGGTTTGGTTCCTGACTTCTTGCTGCACTCCAGTCGTCGTATGGGTTTGTTCAGTCAGCGGCACCTGATTTTATTTAATTAAGTATTGATTAGATAAACTAGGTAGTGAATGGTAACAGTAAACAGGGCTTCCACAAGGGGAAATTTGGATGATTCTGTGAGTTTTCAACAAATAAATGTTTACTTCCCAGAGAAATAGCTTTACACATCATTTTCTCAGATGGCTAAAGACTTTGGCACAGTCTCGAGGGACTTCTCCATAGGCATACAGAACTGTGCTGTACTTAACCCGTACTGTGATGGAACAGAACATGCAGCATGCTTTGATTATCTGGTGTATCTCAGTTCAGTAACAGTGTTTCTGATGCATCAGCAGTGCAGTTCTCTCTCCGCAGTTTACGGGCGGTCGACGTCCCTAAACCGTGTCCATGAAGGCGAACCAGCAGAAAGATTTTCTGCACAAGCTGTTTTTGATATTGGGGTCTTTTATTATTTATGGTCATGTTTGAGGGTTTTTTTTCCTCTCAGCATTCTTTAGCCATGTAATGAAAACCTAACTCAGCTAATTTGTTAGCGATGGCCTGGTAGACCTTCACGTTTCTCCCAGTGTTAAAGATAAATTTGTTAGCGTTAAATAAAGCTCCCACTGCAATTTATCTTCAGCCCAAACGGACGTGCTTGTACTTTGTCGACTTCCCAAGTGTTAGTTTGTATCTCCACTGTTGTTTTTTTGTGCAGACAGTGTGGTAGTAACCTAGAGGGTAAAACACTTGCCTGTAAACCTGATGACCACAGCGTTGCACTTTCAAACCCCCACTTTCTACCATTGTGTCCTTGAGCAAGATACTTAACCCTGTTGCTACTGATAAATAGAGAAAGTACAAAGTGGCCAGTGATATATCTGAGAAACACTAACGTTGAATAAAAGTACAGCAACAGTAATTAAGCTATTATCACATCTTCAAAATATGAAATATCCAGAAATGGTTTTTAGTGTCAAATAGTCAATGGCATGAACTGAAATGTTGCTCTCTTTTCTACACTCACTATGACTCACTCAACACACTGTTTTCATTTACCACAAACTTGGTTGGCTGTATATTTATATATATATATAATTTTAATTAGGCTGTTGATCAATTAAAAATGATTTCATTAATCAGGCTGCTGTGATTAATCATGATTGTCTTTTTTAGTTTTGTAATAGTGGATATTAAAAATCACAAAATTAATTATTGTTCAACATAAAAGAAGAACATTTCATTTCAAATACGATTGTTTAATAGGGTCATTTTGAATTTGAACATATTATTTTCTGTGAAGTACAGATTTCCAACAAAACCATCCCAGGTCATCACAACTGACAGTCGGCATGGCATATTTTAATTTCTTATTTCATAATTTCTCATGGATTAACAACATAAGAGTGTATTTAATGTCCAAGTGCCACTGGAATTTTAAAAAGCTTCACTGCAGTCCGTTCAAATGTGTAAAAGAGAATGAACAAAGATTCTGCCGAGAGTTCAGAATGTTGATTATTTTTCACTCAACAATTAAACGTAGTCCTCCTTCACATTCGGGTTGTTACTGAGACAGACCAGTCTGTTTATATTATCAGGAGACAAAGCAGTTCTCTTTTTTTGGGTGATGGCGGTCTGAGAACGACCTCTCACAAGGCACTGTGCTTGCAGGGTTTGCAGTGGTAGCCAACTTGGCCTGTGCTCCTGTTCCCTTTGACCACCACTGTAGTGGATATGTCCTCTTTGTAGCAGCCCAGACACTGTTCTGTGGGCTCTTCCTCTTCTTCTGTATCCACATCAGAAGAACCCAGCATGAAGACAGAAGACCTCTTCTTTGTCTTCTGTTTCTCTGTTGTTTCTGCAGCTGGTTGATGTGCAGGCCTCTCTCCAAATATCAGTCCTTTCATCTTTGAGAAGACATTTCAAGTCCTTTAACCTGGGGTCAAGTGCAGTAGCATCTTCAGCCATGTAGCCTTGTTGTAGGGTCTGTGGAAAAAGATCATTGTGAACCTCACTGTATCAACTAAATCATCCTCTGAGGGCTCCATAGGTCTGAACAAGTGGCACAGCAGCACTATACTCCCCTCCAGCACTTCAGTCACATGTCTCGAGATGTATGAAACATGGAAGCAAATTGTTATGCGTTAGACAGAGAATGACTAACTACCTGCCTGTCTGCATGCTATACACACACACACGCAAACACAGAAGATACAGGTGGAGAGAGGGAGCGAGGGCACGTGTGTACAGGGAGAGAGAGAGTAAAAACACATGTATGAGCGAGAACACATATGCACGGGGGGACGGATAGAGCGAGAACACACACACATACAGTACTGTGAAAAAGTCTTAGGCACCTGGGAAAATTATATTTAAAACCTGTTTACTACTGGAAAGCAGTGTTAATTGTATTAATATTACAATAAATACAATTAACATTATTACAGTAAAGAGTGGTTTTATGTGTCGCAAAGTGTTTTCCTAACCATGTCCAGACCTCTTTCCTCATGGAAGTCCAATATTCATTTTAGCTACAATCAAATACCTGGTTTGGCTCGTTTTACTTCATTAGATTAAATTAGGTGCTGCTTATGGAATTTTATAAATCCACACAATGACTGGAGGCGATGAGCAGAAATCTGAAACCAAACCTGTGTTCTTCTAACCAGCTCACAGAATATCAACTACTTTTTAGAAGAAAGGAAATCTTGATACTTTTTTACTGCTTTCTTGTTCGTTTGATTTTATTCTAATGTTCACTTGTGTTTTTGCTGGCAGAAAGAAACCCACTGCTGATATAAACAGATTCAAAAAATTTCATAGGTGCCTAAGACTTTTGCACAGTACTGTATGTTGGCCAGGCTTTATTATGAAGCGGAGCTAAATCAGGCGTTAGAACCACAATGTGCAACACGGTAAAAAAAAAAAAGGTGATGCACTGAATTTTATACCACATCCTCACTTGAATCGGCAGATAAATGAACCGGTCTTTTTCATCTTTTATTTCTGTATCCCTTGCCCCTGTGTCTCTGAGTATTTAAGTCCACCCCTTCTACATGGAAGTGTCAGTTCACTTTATGTTTACTTTTGACTTGTTGCTGCTTTGTTTCTCTGCATTGCCTGTTTCAATCTGGTTTATTTTATTAAAGTTTTTCCTGGCCTTCACCGTAACAAGTTACCATGAAAAAGACTTGCCGCCTCCTGATTTCTTCTGTTGTAGCATATTTGGTACATTAAACTGTTTCAGACCTTTAAACAAATCTTAATATAATATGAAAACCAAACTGTTTTACATGATTACTTTTTGAAGGAAAAGGTTCTCCAGTACCAGTTTGCCTTTGGGAAGAAGTAATTGTTCCCTTACTTACTCTTTCAACAAATTTAACAAAATTCACCCAGGCCTGATCGCTGCCAGCAGTGATAAATCTAAACATCACTTAAATACAACATTTCCATCAATATGCAGGAAAGGTCTCAACAAGCACACTATGCAATCAAAGGAAATTCTGGAAAAGCTGAGAAAGACAGCTAATGAAAAATATCACCATAGAAAGAGTTACGAAGCCATTTCTAATGCTGAGACTCCAGCCAACTACTGTGAGAGCCATTATTTCAAATGGATAAGTGGTGAATCAGTAACTTGGATCAGTGGTGAATCTTCCCAGAAGATACAAGAGCACACCCACAGCTCATGCGGGAAGTCACAAAAGAGCCAAGACGGCCAGCATTCATGTTACGCAAACCTTCATAAGCCACTTATTCAGTAAAGCATATATTGATTCAACAAAAGTCCTAATTTTTCTTTCTTTTTAATTAAAAATGCAGAAAGGTTATTTTGAGCCAGAATAAATCTGTAAAAAAATCTGAGTGAATGTAGACAGGTCTGCATCATTTGGGGCACATTTAAAATGGTTAAAATGCTGTTTGAATGACTTCTGCAGAAAATGTAAATAATAATTTAAAAACTTTCTTACTTTTTTTTAAGGCCAGAGTTACAAGGTGAAAAACACTGCTAATCAAGAGGAACATAATGGCACATTTACCAAAAAACACCTCGATAACCTTTTGGAACAATGTTCTGTTAACTGATGAGTAAAAATTACAGCTTTTCAGAAGCAGAAGAGAGAAGTCCTATCACATCTGACATAAAGTAAACACATCATTCCACAAAAAGAACATCATACCAGCAGTCAAACATGGTGGTGGTAGTGTGATGGTATAGAAATGCTTTTATTACTTCAAGGGCTGAGTGACTTGCTATCATTGATGTAAATTCTGCTCTTTACCAGAAAATCCTCCAGAAGAGTGTCTGGTCATCAGTCAAGTTCAACTGGTTTAAGCAGCAAGACAGTGATCTAAAACACAAGAGTAACTGCACCTCTGTATTGCCTCAGAGAAACAGAATTTAGGTTTTAGAGAGTACAAGTCAAAGTCCTGACTTTCTGGAGTTAAAAAGGCTTGAAGTATGAAAATATTTGCTGCCCCATTCACATGGTCCATCTATGGAAACTAAGCTAAAAAAAAGACCATTTTCAAATCCATGTTTGTGATGTCACAAAACTAATATATGTCCATATGTCTCCTTATTGAGCCTCCAGTAGTTTAGGTCTGTTTATTTATGTTGAAATTCTAAGGAGTGTTTCTGCCCCACTCTGTCTTTTGAAGAAGCTGCAAACCAGGGCAGTTTGAAAAAGGGCATCAGAAAAGAGACTGGTCACATATGTTATTCTCAAAAGGCACAGTAACAAAGTCAAAGTCAAAGTGAACTTTACTGTCATCTCAGTATTATACAGTGAGATATACAAAACATAATTAAAAAGCCTGTTTAATTCTATATTCGGAAAATGGTCTGTAGAAATAAATTATGATGAATGAAAAAAAATGAAATAAAAGACAAATGTGGAATATAGGCCCTATAAAAACAGTCAATCAGTGTCTTTCATGGTTACAGACTGGCAAAAATAATTTGTCGTATTACTTGAACTCCTCGGTTTATCAGAACATTCAGTAACGTTCACCCAGTGCTGTGAATGGTCATCCTGACAGACATCATGATAACGATTAACAGATGATACATTGTGCAACCCTAATATAGATGTTGTTAAACCATTATTCTTCACTAAACTAAATTATCATTTAAAATTGATGTTTTGTGTTTCCTTGTGTTTTCATTGTTTTTTTATTTTGCATAAGGATGAAATACTTTTTATGTGATTGTGGAAACAATCACACTACTGTGAAAACAATCACAGTACTGTTCTTCTTTAGTTTTATTATTATTATTATTATTATTATTATTATTATTATTACGACTATTATTGCTGTGTAGTGTACACCCTGTTCCAAATTATTATGTAAATTCTATTTAAGTGTCACAAAAATTAAATTTTTTGTTAGAATTAGATTTTTTGTGATTTTTTTACCAGGTGTGCACAATTAAAGGATAAACTACTTAAGAAGGGCGTTCCACATTATTAAGCAAACCACAGTTAGCAACCAATATGGGGAAGAAAAAGGATCTCTCTGCTGCCGAAAAGCGTGAAATATGTCAGTGCCTTG